>JANHGB010043448.1:0-59882 GCA_026283785.1 Coracopsis vasa | reverse complement strand
GTCCCTGCCCATGGCAGGGGGGTTGGAACTAGATGATCTTAAGGTACTTTCCAACCCTAACTATTCTATGATTCTAATTACTCAAACATACAGGCATGCAAAGCAGAACCCATACAATGCCTGCCAAACAGGAGCTGATTTCAGGGTGTAATGAATGAAAGACTGCCACATGGGTAGTTGATGCAGCCTGGTAATTAAAATATAAATAAATATATGCATGAATAGATATGTTGGTCTTCCTTTTTAATCTTGGATAGTTTAAAAGGTCAGTATCCCTGTGGGGTGCTTTGGGCAACTCAGGTAAGCACTAGTATATTAATGCGGGTACTTTCTGAGGTGAAGGAGTATGTTTGACTTGGATCTTCACAAACAAAAAAGGCCTTTGCCTAATAACAATTGTGTAAGACTTAAAGCAAAAGTGGACAGAAAGAAAGATTATGCAGGTCTGGGCTACATTTCAGATCTCTTTTGTAAAAGACTGTTTTCAACTAAAAAATAGACAGGGCTCGGGCTTTCAAAAAGTCTGTTTGATCAGCTGTCTACTTTCTCACAGTTGTCCAGCATTATGTTTGTCATTCCTAGTGAATTCAGTGCCAGTACCTGGGATCTTCCTACTTTCAAAAATAAGCAGTTTGGGTTTTGTAGTCCAATATTATTTGATTTTCTTTTTTTCCTCTTTGTAACTGTCAGATATGGTCAGATTCTGTTGAAGCTGACTCTTCTGAGGGAAGTGTTTGCTGTTCTCTTACTGTTTTCTGTTTCCTTTACTTTGCTTCCCTGGGATCTCTGTTGCTGCCGTGGCCTGGTTTTCTGCCTTTTAACTTGTAAGAGAGGTGCCTGAGGGAGAGATCCCTGTGTTGTTTGACTAAAAGAGCAATTCTGACAAATAAAAATAGTACACTTCTGGTTTTGATGCACGCAGTCTAGAATGATTCTGGGTACATAAATATGCTAATATTGTCTCTCAGACATGTCTACCACTTCTCAAAGCTGTATTTCCCTGAGAAGTGGTGCCCTCCAAGTGTTACCCTTTCTGTAAAAGAATAGGTAGTGCTCCTCCAGCACATGCACTGGGATAGTGGTACACAGCTGTCCTTCCTGCTACTGGGAATACATTGTTCTTCCAGCCATGCTGTGTAGTTTGAATCAAGAACTACAACTTTGCCAGTTGTTTGATAGCTGTAAATTTTGGCAGAAAAACCTTGACGAGGCATTCTCACAATTTTTTTTTATTTTTTTAATTTTTATTTTTTTATGTTTTTCCTTTTTTGAGAGGCTGCCCGACAGGGTGAAGCACAGAATGTAGCTTTGACTTAAAATACTTTTAGCCTTTGTTTTTACAAAGTTTGAATGGTGATCGCTCTTGGGGAATGATATACAGAGGGTTTATCTATTACTTATTTCTTTCCAGTGAAAATGTTATAATTCTCATCAAGTGTTGTACTTAATTATGTAATTTAGGTTCTGTTAAATTAGATTTATATGTCATCTTTAATACGCTGCCTTTTTCCATTGTCCACTTCTTCCTTTCTTCTCCCTTAAGCAGATCATACAAAGAATGTATAAGCATGGCTAAATTAATTTATTGCAGGTTTTGTAACCTGCAACATTCAATGAATTCTTTGGCAGGATTTTGTAGGGTCTATTTTCCTGCTCCTGCCTAGAGAAAGCTTTCTGAACTGTTTTTTGTTGTTGTTTTGATACAAGTACACCTTATATGGAAAAACTAAACCTAGAAGGTATTTTAAAATGACGTGAAAAACTTTCAGTAATACATGCTTTAAGGGCACAACTTTTACTTTGATTGCTAACAGAAAAGCAAATTGCCTAGTCTTGACTATATCCCCTTCTCAGTCTGTTTAGTAAAGAGTGTTGAAGTCCAGGCCATTTGAGACCAGGATCACATGCTTGTTCATGAATCATACTGAGCAATGGTTTGGGTTTTTATTAGGTTTTCCCTGTGTACTACCATGTTATATCCTCACAGTTTACCTCATGAGATGAATGTGATAGTGCAGCTCAGGATGTTAAAGGTAAAATTTGTGCTTGAAAGTGGGCAGAAGCTTGATCTTCAAGAATGCCTTGGGGAGTGGGATTTTACTAGACTGAAGAGCATTCTTAAATTCAAGTGAGTATTTAGTTTCTAAACTGTATGCTGTAAAACTTGCATTGAGACACTCAAGGTGTCATTAGAAAGAGGTAGAAGTTTTCTTCTTCAGATGAAAATGAGGGCTGTTGAGTTGCATGAGAATTGCCTGTGTTTCAGTCTGGTTTCCAACAGAGAAAAGGGTTGAGATAACATCTCTCTATAATATTATTACTGGTGGTTCTGCTGTTCTTAATTCCATTTAGTTTTAAAAGGGTATTTTGAAGCTTTCCTGTATCTGCCAGGTGTTCCAATTAGTGAGTCTGCTAGAGAAGTTTAGGAAATTGATGGTTAGAGAGATTGTAAAAACACTAGGAAAATTGATTTTGTAAGATTTTTTTTTTAATGTGATTAGTTACAATAGCATTGCCATACTATGTTGTGTTTACTATAAATATTATTGGAATAAGTAAAGCATCAGTAATTTCATCTTTCTTCAAAAATGGTCTTTAAAAAGTGCCATTGGATTGTTCAGATGCCAGTTGTTGATCTGCCATGAGCCTTTTCAATAGGAATGCTTTTGCTGGAACATTATTTATCCAGCCCATTTTCCAGCCAGCACAAGAAGATCGTGCTATGCTTCCTAGTGACCTCTCTTAGGCTAAGTAACCCATTGCTTCAGCCTTCCCCCACAAGTGGCATTGATTTTTTGGGTCTGTGTGTGTTTGAGATGTAACCTTCAAGGTGTTTAGGACAGAATTGCACTTGCAGCCTTCTTCACTTCCCATCTATGTCCTATTTTTCATAGGAGCAGATTTCCTAGTTGGAAGTGCCTAATGGGTGAGGCACAGTGTTATTTCTGTTAGGGTTAGGACTTAGGTAGACCTCTGTCACTGAGAACAGGAGAGAGGAAATGCCTCTTGCAGGTGATCTGATAAGGAAGGGAACCATTTTTAGCTGTATTTGCTTGTAAAACAGCAGGCAATATTTCTTCAAGAAAAATTGTTGCAGTTTGTTTCTTCTTACAAATAAGCATATATGATAAATACTGTGAGAATATGGATGGGTTTGGTTGGTTTGGGGGGAGATTTCTTCTGTGGTGAGCATGAGTCTTTTGAGCTATCTTTTGCTTCTAAAGTACCATCTTGAAAGCATATGTTCAGTAAGCTGCTCATGCTGTTTGTGTATTTGTGGGTGCTGAAAGAAGAATGGCATCAAGCCGATACCTCAGAGTTTCAATGAGCAACGTGTCTACAGCTCTCAGCACAAGTGGTTGGTTCTAAGCCAGTGTGCCAAAGCCTGTTTTCCCTGGATCTGACTAAAGCAGCTTAATGTAAAACTAAATTGCCATAGCAGTCGTGGAATTGAGAGCATATGGACTGCTGGCACAAATGTACAGAGAGACCAACTTTCTGTTCCTGTAGACTAATTGGAGATTGCCAAGAATTCTGTGGTAGCCCTTTTTATAATCAGCTGTTAATGAAAAGCAAATGGGGAGAAACCCATTCATCCCTCAGAAGAGGCACAGTGGTAGCTTGCATGCTGGTGTTGCTGTGTGCTGCCACTGCAGCTAGAATGAAAAGAGGGAGGCAATAAAGGCAACCTTCAAACTCTGTAGTACCTGGGGAAAAAGACTTCTGAATTCAAACATAGTTGAGAAATTGAAACAATTCCAGATTGTGTTTGGGGAAACATGTCCAACAGGTTTGAGAAGAGGAAAGCACTTGGTCTAACTGAGGGAAGAGAAAGAAGGCAGTAATGTCTATAGGCCAGTTCAAGTTCACAGCTGTTTGAAAAATTCAAAGCTCATAACAGGTGGGTGTTGTAACCATGGGATGTTTTCTATCCTGCAGGCATGCATATCATTCTGTTTCGACACCTCCTGTTTGCCCTCAGAAAAACATAGCTGATGTGAAACTCCAAACAGGACCTACATCCGTACAAAGCTCTGATGCAGTCATTATCCACCCTGGTGCTATGCTCGCAATGTTGGATCTTCTGGCCTCTGTTGGATCAGCTACACACCCAGAGGTAGGGAAAAGTTTTACTGTCTTAAGCTTTGAGAGTGACTGTGAAAAAGGATGGTTATGGGAAATAGGAAAACTGATGATGTCCTCTTGGTTTTTGCTGAGAAACTAATATGTTTTACAGACTAAAAGAGTTGAGGTTGTGAGCCACTGGAGCAGGTTGCTGAGAGAGTTTGTGGCTGCCCCATCCCTGGCAGTGTCCAAGGCCAGGTTGGACGGGACTTGGAGCAACCTGATCTAGTGGAAGGTTTACAGGGGGTTGAAACTAGATGATATTTAAGGTCTCTTCCAACCCAAACCCAAATTCTGTGATTCTCTGATATGAATAACTACTGACATAGAGGTCTGATAGAAATTGTTTTACTTCATAGACTGTTTTGTTTGTCTCTTTCAACCTCCTGGCAACAATGTTAATCTAAAGAAAGGTCTTATATGGCCATCAAGTAAGTTTCCAAGCACTGTGGTTAATTCATGTTTTCCTGATGTATTAAGTTTTAATGAGGAGAAAACAGGATTGGACATTATAGGTTGGTGTATATGTGCTATTTGAGATAGCTGGAATATGTTCTAGGTTACAAATTGTGCTGCCTGCCTTGTACAATTCCCAAGCCAAAACCTCTACTGGTGGTTTGTATAAAGGTTTTGTTGAACATCTTTTAGGTTGCTTAAGTATTTGTTGTTTGAGGTGTCTTCCCTGAAGAACAGGGAACTGACTCATTTCTGCTGATGAAAAGAGTAGTTTAACTTATCCCTATCTGAATTGTTTTTCTTTACAGTGATCATGATAATCATATAACTTAACCTTTTATATAAAGAGATGGAAGTGTCTCTTCGCACACACCACACATGCATGCCTTCTCCCAACACTCACATATGCACGTATATTTAAGTATAGGATGCTTTATGTATTTATTGCTAATGGTAGTTTCCTTTTCATTATTATGCATAAGAGCTTTCTTTTATTTGCCTTCTCAGCTTGTGTCTTCTCAAGTTGTGTGCTCTTCTTTATTTCAGCATGCACTGGATCTCCAGCTGGCAGTGGCAAATATCCTCCAGTCTCTAGTTCACACAGAGAGAAATCAGCAAGTCATGTGTGAAGCTGGGCTCCATGCACGGCTTCTGCAAAGATGCAGTGCTGCTCTGGCTGATGAGGACCACTCACTGCATCCTCCACTCCAAAGGATGTTTGAAAGGCTGGCATCCCAGGCACTGCAGCCGATGGTGTTGAGGTCAGAGCCAATAGCATTGAAGTCCAGTTGAGCTGAGCAGCTGCCTGCACTGTTGCTAGCTGGCTGTAAATGGCTCAGACTGGTAGAAGTCTAAAGTTACCCAGTGTGGTAGTGATTGCACAGGATCCCATTTGATTTCTAATCAAATAGACTGTCTTGCTTCTGTTAATCAGCATGTAACCCTGGAGGCTTTGGGAATTGTAGGGTTGGGGAAAAGGGTGAAGTGTGGAACAGGGAAATCTATTTGGTGTTTTTCACAGAGATTGTATTGAAGTTAAATGCTTGCTTTCTTTTTGCAAATCTTGAGAGGCTATCAAAAATGCCATTCCTGGCTAGGTTCTCAGGAAGAGGAAACATGAGGATGGACTCCTTGACTTTTCTGTGCAATGTTAAATACCTTAGACTGGAAAAGCTTCAGGCCAGCAGTTTTATTTAGCACTTTAGTTTGTGTGAAGGAAATGCAGGAATGTGATAGAAGAGTTGTCTGGAAATATCTGGGGATAAGTAGCTTTAAAAAGTTGATCTTTCTGCATGTTCATGCAAGTAGGTTTGTACATCTATCCTGGTACTAGAAAATCAAGCTTGAAAAGTTTATGAGCATACTTTGAACCATTTGTTAAATATCCACCCAATTGTACGATGGTTGCATTGCTTGCTAGATTCTGGGGACACCTTTTTGTGGTATTTCAATATATAAAGGGGCTTATTAAAAACAAGACACGTTTTAGCAGGGTCTGTAGTGACAGTACCAGGGACAAGGGTTTAAAACTAAAAGTGAGTGGGTTGAGATTGGACATAGGGAAGAAATTTTTTTACAATGAGCGTCATGAGACAGCCACTGGAACAGGTTGCCCAGAGAAGCTGTGGATGCCTCATCATTAAAAGTGTTTGAGCTCATGTTGAAGAGGGCTTTGAGCAACCCAGTAGAGTGAAAGATGTCCCAGCCCACAGCAGAGGGGTTAAACAAGATGATCTTTAAAGGTTCCTTCCTACCCAAACCATCCTGTGATGCTGGGATAAGGAAGTTAATTGTATTATCTCCTATGGGTGTCTAACTGGCTGACCTGCAACCAGGACAGCTGCTCAGTTCACTTCAGTGACATGCAGAATCACTTGTGACACAGCTACAAGAAGCATGTTTGCTGGTAGTCACATCACAAGCATAGATACTGATAGCTTAGGTAGCTGTAGATATAGATACTACTGTTATCTATAGGTAGATCTTGTGGTTTAAGCACAGGTAACTCAGAACCACACAGCTGCTCGCTCACTACTCCCAGCCTTACTCCCCCCTGTCCCAGGGGTATGGGGAGGAGAATTGAAAGAATATAACTCCCACGGGTTGAGATAAGAACGATCCAGTAACAAAGGTATAACACGAAACCATTACTGCTACCACCAATAATAATAAGGGAAATAACAAGGGAAGAGAAAACAACTGCTCACCACCCGCCGACCGATACCCAGCCTAACCTAAGCAGCAATCTGGGCCTTCTGGGTAACTCCCCTCAGTTTATATACTGGGCATGACGTGCTGTGTTATGGAATACCCCTTTGGCTAGTTTGGGTCAGGTGTCCTGTCTCTGCTTCCTCCTGGCTTCCCCTCCTCCCGGGCAAAGCATGAGACTCAGAAAGTCCTCGGTCGGAGTAAACATTACTTGGCAACAACGAAAAACATCGATGTTATCAGCGTTGTTCCCAGGCTGAAAGTCAAAAACACAGCACTGCACCAGCTACTAAGAAGGAGAAAAATGACTGCTACTGCTGAACCCAGGACAGTAGAGATGTTAATAGCTCTGTAATGAGGCCTGAGCCAAATAAGGCACAGGGATAAAACAAAGCTGAGGTCACTTACATCAGTCTATGATCTGCCTTTCCACACGAGTTCAGCTTGCTGAATTTGCATCAGTGAGTGTCCTAACGTTCTCATACAGGATGTGGCAGCCTCCTGTTAAGTCTTTGGAATTAAGGAAAGGAAGTTGGGAGCTTTATCAAATTTTCTGATGTCAGCTTGTGAGATCATGGGTTCAAAACTTTCGGATGGTTTAAATGTGTTTCTTGTAATTATGCATTATTTAATTAGTTAAAAGCTAAGCTTATTACCATTACTGTCTTTTAAAAAAATGATATTAAATTTGGTGTCATTTTAGGCAAATAAATGGACAAAATTATTTGTAAATCTTTTTTTATTCTCTTTCTTAGGGAATTTTTACGCTTGGGAAATCCTTTGAATTGCGGAGCTTGGGACAAAAAGCTGTTGAAACAGTACCGGGTGCACAAACCCAGCTCACTGAGTTTTGAACCGGAAATGAGAAGTAGGTGCTGTAGTGCTAGAAATGTGGAAGAAGAATGCTTTTACTGACATCCCCCGGTTCCACACTTACATAAGATTTGTAGATGCACATCTGTTAAAATCTAACTTAGCCCCGGCTTTGTATGAATGTGAAATCATTAGAACAGTTTGACTGGTAAAAGTTCTAAAAGTAGAGGGAATGTAGTATTTGTATTTAATATATATACAGAGAGGTAATTATAACTCTTTTTACTTTTAGGAGCAGTAACTATTAAGGATGATAGTAGCTTGCTTTTAAGTCTTGAGTAGATACTATGTTAGCAGTATTTAACAGTAAAAGGAAAAATATTTTTCTCAGATACTTTCATTTGGACATCACATCGTTAAATATATGTAATGTGTCTCATGGGTTCAGTAAGGTGTCAGATAAAATAACTGAAATTCGTACATTAAAGCATAATTTAATTTATTTCAGCTAAACTCAAGAATGTGGCTATTAACATTATTAATAATGAAAAAGAAATAGAATTAAAAAGAAATAAAAGCACAAATTAGGTAATTTAGCAGAATCTCAATGTAATAATTATTTCTCTTATTGAAGAGGTAGAAATTGGAGTTGGAATACCCACTCTTAATTATTTAAAACTCAGCAGCCACTTTTTAACCATTCATTAATTTTTCATGGTAAATATTCACAATGGTTTTACTTCATTGCTCACTTTTAATGTGCTTATTTTCTTAGTAAACTGGAAATCTGTAATAGTATGTGGTAAGCATGTGTTGAATTATGATCACATGGTAACTTAAAAGTTTTAAAGAAAAAGGATAGACTTATATTAGCTTTTTTTAAAGGGGTGACACTACGACAACTGAGTTTCAGCTTTAGTCCTGGAAATAGCACTGTGGGAAGGTATTCACAATGTATTTTGATAGGATATTCACTATATTCCTAGATTATAGATACACAGACATATGATTGTGCAGTGGAAATTTTCATTGTATTTTTGGGTGGTATCCTGTCATGGGAGTACATCCGTCTGATAGAATTCGTATTCTATCAGCAATTACGCATCAGCTCTGACTTTCACACTGGAAAGTTACATCTGTTTTCCAGTTGTTCAATAAATCAGTTTGATAACTTCACTGAATGTCTGTAACCATCAGATTGCTTCAGCTGATCCAAACCTCTCTTCTGCATGTGCTCTTTACTATTGTTACCCATAAGTTTTAGAGCTTGGCTGATTTGTAGCATAGGAGAGTCTCAGTAAAGGGTAATACAAAGGAAATTGATAAGTTTCCAAAGCATGTGATATTTATTTCTATTTATTTATTTTCAATTGGTGATTGACAATTCAGCTATTGCACTAGAAACTGTACTTGAAAAGTATGAGTAAATAGCCTCAAAATGCCTCCCTTTTGCAATGCTGTGTTCTTTCTTGACTTCTACTGTAGATAGCATGGTTACCTCAATGGAAGGTCTGGGTTCTGACAGCGTCTTCAGTTTGCATGAAGACAGCCACTATCGGATAAGCAAGAGCCTGCTCAAGCCAGCAGAAGGGAGCACAGTACCCCTGACGAGAGTGAAGTGTTTGGTCTCCATGACAACCCCACATGATATCAGGCTTCACGGATCATCAGTTACGCCAGCATTCATTGAGTTTGACACTTCTCTTGAAGGGTTTGGGTAAGGTCCCACAGTGCTCTCCAATAACATGGGGCACAGTGCAATGTTTTCTTACTTTCTTCTTTCAGAGAAATGCTTGTAATTTTTAATGGACTGTTTGCAAACCAGAAACAAATGAATTCTTTGTAGGAAGGAAAGGAATACTTCAAGCTACATAAATTTCCACTCTGTCATTCATTAATGCCTTGAAACCAAATGCTTGCTTGCCATCTGTGAAAGTAGAAGTAGGTATGTATCTAAAAGCTGATAGCACCCTCTCTGTTCTGGATTTCACCTGCCTTTTAAAAGAAAGGAACACCAACATACCCTTGTAGAAACTGATTAGTTGCTAGGATTTATGTGCAACATTTGGATGGCCTATATGTTCTGAAGCCCACTTAAAATTGCTGAAGAACTTGGAAATGTGGAAATGGGCAATTTGGAAATACAAGTAAAACAGAGAAGGCAGCTATGTTGAGTTCAAAGAACTGGAAAAAAACTATTAAAAACTAGAGGCATAATCTAAATATACTGCTTAACTAATTTTTTATTTTAGCACCCAGTATTGACTTTACTTACTTTTTTTCTCTAACACTTGCTGAGTGAGGTGCTTTCATTTTCAAAAGGGAGGAAGTAGAACATAATGAGAACTGTAATCAAAAGGAAGATGACAGTGACCAGAACCATGGACTGCTGTTGCTTTCAAGATGGATGGTCAAGTTAACTCTTTATAGCTTACATGAGAACAAAATAACTTCTAGTTCTGTCAGGCAACTCAGCTACAGTGTACTTAAACAAGCCTGCTGAAGTGTAAATGTCAACAAAATGATGATTCTTCAGCAAGTGGAAGAGCCGTCATTTTGTCTCTGATAAGACAATTTATACAAACTGGAATCTGAACTCCTGTGGGGATTCACTTGAGCTCAGGTAGGCTTGTCACTGAAACCGTCTGCGCTCTTATAATCTTTTAGTACCTAAGGGACATACTTATATCTGTTTCCATTGTGTCCACAGCATCAGTGACTCTTGTAAGTACCAAATGGCTAATTTGGTGACCTGTAACATTACTGTGAGAGCTTACACACTTAAAATAAGAACACTAGTATGCAGTTACCAGATCCTTTTAATATTTAGCTAAGCTAGTCTATTTGAGAGCCCAGAACATTTCAAAGACTGAAGCTAGTTATGGTCACTCACAGAGCACCTTGTGCTATGGAGCCACATTAGCATAAGTCTTTGTGCGTTTACAACAAAGACATATGCTGCCAAAGCTCTTTGAACTGGAGGTAGTTTAGCTTCACAAAGAGAAATCTTGACAATTTGTTTCTAATTTTCATAAATACAATCAAGGAGAGAGACAGTGTGCTTATGATGCATTTTCCTAGGCTATAGTTAGTTTGAATTGAACTCTGATTATATTGAGTTTAATAGACTCTGATATGTTACTGGTCTTCTGTTTAACAGTTGCCTTTTCTTGCCAAGTTTGGCTCCTCATAATGCACCTACAAATAATGCTGTTACAACAGGACTTATTGATGGTGCAGTTGTCAGTGGAATTGGAACCGGTAAGTACTTGAGTATGACTGTTAGCAGTGTTTTGTATCCAGTGTTTAGTTCTCTTATAGTTTTTTGTTAGCTGTGAAGTGATAGTATGATGTTGGATGTTATACACTCATAATTGAGAATTTCTTAAGTCTTTTTTGTGTGTGTTCCCATTGCTTTTTGCCCCCAAGTCAATGAAAAGCAATATAAAATCCAAATGTGTGATTGTTCTAAAATACAAGGCTTTCACCAGCAGGTTAAGTTGTAATCAAGAGAGGTGTATGAATAATGAACCTGGATGCATTAAGAAGTTGAGGTACTAGTGTGAAGAGCATAGGAATTGTGGTATGAATTGTAACTGTGTACTTGTGGCTTTGTTCTGCTGAATTCTTGCCTGAATTTATTACAGTTGTAGTTACATTGTCACAAAAATCCCATCAAAATTGTTTGCTATCCCTTATGCTTGTTCACTGTACACTGTTACCTTACAGGAACTTGGTGTGCTGCAGGGTTAATTGAACATGATTACTTAGTTAAAAAAGCTGTTAAGTCTGAAAACTAAGTTGAAGGTTTACTGGAGTAAGATGGAATTGGTGTTATACACTGCTTGAAGTCTGTGAGCAATTCATTCTGTGAGAGCACCCAAGGAGGTTAAATGGGGTCAAGTATATGTGGTACAGAGATCTTCAGTGAGTCACACTTACGGAAGAAGAATCTCATCAAGATATTAGCAGTTTCTGAGGGCCTGATCCATTTCCACTTTTTTGTCTAGGTGATTGAAATTAGGTTGTTCTGTTTGGTTTTAGAATGGGAGGAAATAGTATGCAATTCTTGCTTTACTTCATTTTGAAAGAAACCCCTGCAGTGTAGCTTTATGTGGCTTTTCCTCCAAGCTTGACTCAGAAATTAAAGAAATAACATTGAAGTCTGTGAAGGAAAGGCTGAAGAAAGCGTATCTGGTATCAACTGAGCTGATAAGAAAAAAGGAACAGGAACAGGTAGGTATCTTAAGTACTAGCTACTGTAGCTGTATAATGGGCTTTCACTTTTGTTTTTAGGTGAAAGATTTTTCCCACCACCATCTGGTTTAAGCTACTCAACTTGGTTTTGTATTGAACATTTTAGTACACCTCCTAATAGCCATCCTGTGAGACTTCTTACTGTAGTGCGACGTGCAAACTCTTCAGAGCAGCATTATGTATGCCTTGCCATTGTCCTCTCAGCAAAGGACCGGTCACTGATTGTTTCAACTAAAGAAGAACTACTTCAAAATTATGGTAAGAGTTCGGTAGTGTTATCAGATGATCCTGACAACATTACGGGAATGTGACAGGAAGTTTAATTTGAGCCTAGCGTCTAGAAGAATTGTGTGTGATGGAACTTCAGTTGCAGCTTCACCAGCTCCTAATGGGTTTTGACAGTGGAAAAATACAAAATGTAAGTGTGCATGTAGAAATTAAGGAACTTTCATAATTTCCAAAGAAGATTCAATATCTGCATATAAAGACATTTTTCTCCCAAAATCACAAGTTGATTTGAAGGAGGAATTACATCATTGATTCTGGAAGATTTTTGCCTTTCATTTATCTATTTTATTTATCTATTTGAAAGTGATCAGTTATTCCACTTCATGTTTTAATCCTGTGATCAGTTTTCAGAAAGAGGTTGTAGTAGAGTTTGTAGAAAGACTTTGTTTAGTTTCTTTCATCAAAGGTGGAATTAGGGAAGGTACAGTGAAGGTCTTAAGTGACTCTGGTGAGCTCAGTGAATTTGCTGGAGAGAGCTATTGGTGTGGTCAGGGGTTTCAGGCTTAGCCATCTCCTGTCTCCTGCCTTGTCCTCAATCAGAGCCTCCAAAACAAGTCAGTTTTGACAGGCCATTTATGCACCGTGGCTGTGGAAGAGCTGAGAGGATCAGCACAGTGTTCTAAGAAATTTCAGGCTTAGCTTTTCACCAGACTAACATAGTGTGTTACAAGTAGTTATCAAAGATCTGTTTCTGCTTCTGTTCTTTCCTTTTGAGTGGCAGGGACTAATAAAGAATTCATACAACTGTTGTTATTTTTAAAATCCCAAATAGCAAAGCAGACTGTTGTAGAATATTCCTTATTTTCATGATAAGTGGACATTCTCTCATAAACTGCAGTAGTTTCTCTTAGCGTAAGTCAGGTTCAAAACCTAAAACTAGAGAACTGAAGACCCATAGTATAAGGAAGGAACTAAATCTCTCGAATTCCAAAGATATTGATGGGAGTTTCTTTCTCAGAAGACCGAATTCTTGTAAGAGAGAATGAAATAAGCTTATCTTCATATTAGTTGCTTTAGTCTGCACTAGAGCTATGGATTGTGTGGTTTTAGTTTGTAAGCCTCTATTATCTAACTCTTTAAAATAGATTGGATTTGAAGAGGCTTTGTCAGAGAATATCTGAAGGTCTCTGACTACAAAGACTATTTTTTAATTGAATGGGATACTTTGCTTTACGGGAGTGCCACCCTGCTGTGGATAAGTCGTCATTGGTGGTATACCTACCTTCAAGTGCTAAGCAAGTAAGTACCTGAAGAGCTGAGATGGCAGGCCCACCAGTGCAGGGACTGGAAGTACTGAGAGTCTATTGTAAGAATAAATGGGGGTGGTCTAAGAATCCTTCTTGTGATTGTGCTTAAAGGTGTTTGGCTGAGAAAAAGAACGTGAGTTTATTTTTATATCTAAAGATTAGTTCCAAGACTGCTGCTTTTATCATTTTTCTTCTGCTATTTCTAAAGAAATTAGTGTTCTCCTTGTGCAGACAGCTGTTGAGGTAGGAGGATTAGTGGTTTCTTTTCCTTCGATATGAAGGAATGAAGAGACATACGAAAACCTCCTGTTTTCTGTTGAAGCATTCCCTGGTGGAGAATTTTATTTTCTAGCTTTGTCTAGGGGGAAAAGGTGGGGAGCTTTCAAGTAGAGTATGGTAGAGCATGGGTCATTCTGCTTTGTGATGGAGAAGCTAATGCACCTGCAAACTCATCATGCCCTCTGGTATGATGTTGAGGGATGTCTTTTAGAGAAACCAAAAAATTGTGTGCTGAGAAGTGAAGTTTATTTCAACATTCAGGAGAAGAGAATTCAGTGCCCATTAGTGAAGACAGATCTGGGAAATGCTTGAAGAGTATAGGTGGGTGAATGGGGAATGGGTGGTTAGCAGCTTGTGGTTTGCAACCACTGCAGAGAGGCTGGGAGCAGGTTGCTCTGGCTGTTTGTCTGTAGGGCAGGCATCTGTTTCCCACTCCTTTCACTGCTGTTCCTGCAGGACACAGCTGAGCCAGCGGCCAGGCAAGTGGTGCCTCTGGTAAACACGTGAGAGAGAGAAAGACACTGCATGGAGTGAGGAACAAGGGGGAAAAATGAGAGAAAGTGCCCTGAGGATGTGAAGCTGAGAACTGGAGGGGAGGGGTTCTCCAAGCAGAGAGACCCCCCACGGCCCCTCAGAGGACTACACTAGAGCAGGTAGCGGGGCCTGTAGAGAAGACCATGGTGAAGCAGGGAAAAGTGTTAGGAAAAAGTCTGGGAAGTATGGGTATTTTTCTCTCCAGAGTGCAAGAAAAATGAAATATAGCTCTGTAGGTTTGGAGAGACATCTGTTATTTCTTGCTGACTACTGCTGAAAAAACAGTTTTAGAAAAACAACAAAACATCTTTCTGTGACTTGCATGGTGGCATGAGGAAGTTAGTAAAAACTTGAGCAAACTAGTCATTTCAGCTAAAATTTTTCATTCCTTCAGTTCTTGTATTTGAAAGTCACTCTTGTTAAGCATATGATTTTGTTCATATCTTGTTAATTGTATTTTTGTTAACTACATGCTATCTAAAAAACTGGCTTTAATGTATAGCTGTAGATTGTTTTGGAGAAAGTCCAGTGACGCATTTGTCTGTTTTAAGTTTCTGATAACATTTCTACTGGTGATCACTAATTGGTACTTTTCCTTTAGTTGATGACTTCAGTGAGGAATCATCATTTTATGAAATTCTTCCCTGTTGTGCCCGTTTCCGTTGTGGTGACCTCATTGTGGAAGGCCAGTGGCATCACCTAGTTCTGGTCATGAGTAAGGGCATGCTAAAGAACAGCACAGCTGCACTCTACCTTGATGGACAGCTTGTTAACACTGTTAAGGTAACCTAATTTTTTAAATCCTCATTTTTAGTCGTTGGAGAGATTTCTGTCTGTCTGTGCATATATATGCACAAACCCCATACAAAACAAGAGCAAAACTAGCACACCCCTTTTTCCTTGAAAAACAACAACAAAACAAACCCACAAAATGAGGAGCTTTGCAAAAAGGGGTCTTTGCTCACTACACAGCCCAGAGCCAGCTCTAGTCCTTTTAAAAGAAGATAACAAATACTTTCTCAGGCATGAACAATAATAACACTAAAATGAAGTGGACGTGTTGCATTGGGTGTGAGGCAAGAGTGGCAGGGCTATGCTGCTAACCAGATTAATTACAAGTATCATAAAAAGCTGAAGATGACTTCTCCTAGGACCATGTAGCAGATCTGTCTTTGAATAATAGGGAGGTTACAGAGTAAGCTTTGCCGATTTGTTCAGGTTGTAGTTCTCCCAACCCTTCTTGCCACCCCAGATAGTATCTCCTTGTCAGTGGCAGCCACTGAGATGTCCAGTGTTATTGTTAGATGATTGTAGATGAGACACATTTAGTTGTAAAGTATTTTGTGGTTAGGTGGAAGAAACTGGGAAACTAAAAGCAGAGAGCAGTGAAGAGCACTGCAGACCTGTCCACTGAGCACAAAGCATTCTGGACCAAAGAGCATTTGACATCTGGCAGGTGGTCCTTAAGAGAGTAAGCTAAACCTGGTTTGGGGTGCAAATTAGTTAGCATTACTATACTGCTATAGTATAAACATATAAATGTTACTATATTGCTATAGGTAAAACAGTATTTTCACTTTCAAAGTTTACCTTTCAGTCTTTCTTTTGCAGAAAGAGGACTATAGTAACTTGTGCTTATAGGAGTAATACATGAGCACTTATCTGGCCATACATACATGATTACATTCAATAGCTGGTAGCAGATTTTTTACAAGATAGAAAATGCCTGTGAGATTGTTATCGTCCTTACGTATAGGCGAGCATCTTACTCACGTATTTGTCTTACTGCCAACTGAAAATCTCATAAAATTGAGTTCATCACATTTGCACTTCAACACAGAACAGTATAATTACCAAAGGCATGTCTTCACTGGGTGAAAAAGGAGAAGAAACAACACATGTTTATGAGATCATCTTAATGCTTTATGCAAAAAATAATGACTGTCATAGAGCACCATGGTTTTAGAATCAAGATACAGCCTCCTTCATCCGTGTTTTTAAGCACAGAACTCGCATGTTCTCACGCTGTGTTTCCATGCACACCTTCAGCTTTTGAAAGCCACTTAACCTCTGATCTTTGCATTTACATTCTATTTCATCTTCTTCACTGACTTTTGCTGTATGGTACCGTGCATTACATAGCAATCATTTGGTACATCCCCTGGTCTTCAAAATGCTTTCCCAGATTTCTGACCTGCCTACTTTCTTTTCATGGTACCCATGCTCTCGCAATAACTTTGCCATATTTTTCTCTCTTACAGCTTCACTATATTCATAGCAGTCCTAGTGGGTCTGGTTCTGCCAACCCACCTGTGGTCAGCACTGTTTATGCCTATATTGGTACACCACCCGCACAACGCCAGCTGTCTTCATTAGTGTGGCGGTTGGGCCCTACGCATTTCCTGGAGGAAGTTTTGCCTGCCCCAGGTGTCAGCACCATTTATGAGCTGGGACCAAATTACGTTGGAAGCTTTCAAGCAGTATACGTACCATGTAAGTACAGTTCAAATGGCAGCTGATAATGTGGCCTAGGTGTAGTGGAATCTCTTGTGTGCATGTTGGCAGAAGAGATAAGAATGGAGAGTATGCAGTAGCAGAGAGAAAAAGCTAGCTGCTTATAGGAAGATTAGTAGCTCTATTGACAAGGACAATAGAAATCCAAATTACTGTTTTAACATATTTCTGGTAGTTCTTGTACTGAGGTATGAAAGAAGTGCTTGTGTTCCTCACTTTGGTTTTAAACCAGTTAGAAATGCTTAAAGCTATTTATCTGTAGAAAGTGAAATTGGAAAGGCATTTTAACTTGTCAGTTTCTAGTGATAACATTTGCAAATCTGCGATGTAGTCTGTACTTTAAATGCAGCTGTCTTGAAATGTCGTGGTTTATAGGGGCCAAGTAGGTCAACTGTTAAAAAAAATAGCAAACCAGGAGGGATTGTGTGGCAGCAGATAGTTTTTATGCATTGGTTGCAAGCAGATAGGGGCAATTGTATAACTTTTTTTAATTTTAGTGTTTGAAATTGGGGTGTTGAAGACAAAAAGATGTGAATAACTTTGTTAGAAATGTGTGTCCATAGTCCTGCTTTTAAATATTCAGACAACAGATTCTGCATTAGCTCTGGTAAGATCCATTGTCAGTAGTGAGATTTTCCTGTTCTGTAGAGCTGCCTGTCTTCCCGTGCAGTTTTGAGTACCTTCTCAGTAACATCAGTATTACGCCTGATGCTCTTTGCTTTACCTGGCTATCGCAGGGCTTTTCAGTGAAACAAATGAAAATGGGGAACATATCAAGCTGTCTTGTCCTTGCGTTGTCTTTCCCCATGAAGACCATAACGCTCTCCAGCTCTTTTGGAGAGAAACTGTCACCATCTCAAGGAAGGAGGCAGTGAGTGATGAGAGAAGTACAGAGAGTGCACAAAGTCTTACTTTTCATGGTGAAAGCTTTCCCTGGAGTAGTGACAGACACCCCCACACCCCCAAATGTCACTGATGTTCAGGCTGTGAGAGAATGAAGTATCATGAAAAAGAAGGTAGGTTTTCTTGCCCATCTTGAATGAAAAACGTTAGGGGATTGAATTTTGTCATGTACAGGTCTGTCACATACTTGTTTTTTTGACAGCTAGACAAACCTGGCAAGCAACTGTGGATTTAGGTATCTGCTAGTCAGTTATATTTTCTCCTGAAAGGCATTTTGACTGGTGGTTTGCAAGTTTTAGGTACCGAAAAAGCAAACTCTGTGAATGTGAATTTTTTTATTCACTTCTGAGAATTGAAGGTCTTCCTGCCTTTATGCTAAGGCCATGTTCACCAGGAAGGCCACAGTAACTTAAAAGAATTCTTCATTTTCTGAACATACAGACTTTTTCCAGTGTGACAGTATATTTCTCCTGCAAAGGTTTGCTCAGGTTGGTTTGTGGTTTTTCTGAGAAGTCTACTCCAGAACAAAGAGCTTCTATATGGGGCTCAGCTTTTGTTCACATTATGTGCACCATGCCAAACCCTAAGGAGTCTGATAGAGAAAAGACCCCTCAGAGAGCGTTATTTGTTCAGAAGGAATTCCTTTCTTTGCTGAAATGGAGGAATGGTCTCAGGGCATCTGTGTGAGCAAGGTTCCAATGAGGATTTCATCTGTGGGGAAACCAAGAATTCTGAAACTTGTCAGAGACTTGACTCTGGTTCAGTAAGTGATGTAGACATCCAGCTTCTCACTTGTTTCAGTGTTCGGTGAGAAGCCTTCATGCTTTTTTAATTCTGCTAATGTGTTTCACTGGAGTTGTAGACACCTTTTGACCTGCAGTGAAGATGCAGAAGTGAATCTCAATGTTGAGATTTCAGGTGCAGAGTTTTTTCGCACTGACTCTGAGTGTTGTAGACAGCTGTCAGTCATAATGTTTGCAGTGCCTCACAAGAAGCATCCATGTTTGGATCAGTGGATATAAAATATTAAAGATCCAGTTATATATTCTCTTTAATGCTGTCATGGTTTAACCCCAGCCAGCAACTAAGTTTTCCTAGCAAACCGCTATAAAAACCCTGTTGTCACAAAGATGCACATGTATCAAATAGTTCTCTGGTTTTGGATTATTTTGGTTTTCTTCAGGTGGGAAGGAAAATGAACAGCCCCTAAGGCTGTACACAAATAGAGTAGAGGAGTAATGTTGCCTTCCGAAAATTCAAATGAGGAAGCATCACATCTTCTATTGCTTGGCCGAGCCACAAGCTGTCAATTGCTCTTACAGGTTAATATTGTAGACGTTCTTGAAAGGAAATGTTTGCTATGCATTACCCTTTTATCTTAAATAGCAGATTTATTCCATGACTCGTATGCTATCAAAGTATTCTTCAGTACAGCGAGAAAGTATGCAAAGACAATATCACATCTCAGCTATTTGTAAAACCTTTCTATGTATTCTCTATATTATACCTATTCTGTGATATAATTTGCTTAAGATTTTACTCTTGAAACTGAAAAGAAAAACAGTGCTATTACTGAAATGAACTTTTTTTACTTTGAATTTAAGGCAAAGATTCAAAATCTGAAGGAATCAACCCCTCTCCAGTATCTTTGGTACCGGAAGAGAAGGTCTCCTTTGGTCTCTATGCACTGTCAGTTTCTTCATTTACAGTGGCAAAAATAAGGAAAGTTTACAACAAGTTGGATAGTAAAGCTATTGCCAAACAGGTATGTTGGGAAATGAGTTGTTTAATATCTAGTACTTGTTTTTCATTTCTTTTAACTTCTTTCAAGGCAATTTGCTCAAGGCTACCAGGAATAATAATCTACTTGTCAAAAAGGTTACCCATAATCACATTAATGTTTTTTTAATTTCTTTTTTTCAAGAGATTGTACTCCTAGATTTTGTTTGCATTCCTGAAGTTACTAGTAGCTACATATATTAGCACCTTTTAGAGGCATTTTGGCTTTTAATGTAGATAGCTGTTGTAATCCTGTTGAAAAACGGTTAAAATTATATTGTTGAACATATATTCAGGAGAATGTATTTTTCCTGTTGCAGATGAGCAGCGTTGAACATATATTCAGGAGAATATATTTTTCCTGTTGCAGATGAACAAAGCTGATAGTTTAGTCCTCTGACCATGATTCAGATTTGGAAACCAGAATATTGTTTTACATTTTTTCTTCAGAGTATCTTAAAAGTCAATTGTTCAAAAGACCATCTATGAAGATAGGCTGAGAGATTTGGGGTTATTCAGCCTGAAGAAGAGATTTGGGAAGACCTTATTGCAGCCTTTCAACACATAGGGAGGGCTTATAAGAACAACAGAGAAAGACTTTTTGCCAGGGCATGTAGTGACAGGACAAGGGACAATGGGTTTAAACTGAAATAAGGTGGATTTAGATTTGGCATAATGATGAAACATTTTACAATAAGGTTGGTGAGACACAGGAACAGATTATCCAGAGAAGCTGTGAATGCCCCATTCCTGGAAGTGTTTAAGCTCATGCTGAATGGCACTTTGAGCAACCTAATTCAGTGGAAGATGTCCCTACCCAAAGGAGGGGGACTGGAATAGATCATCTTTAAATGACCCTTTCAACCTAAACCTTTCTATTATCTGGTGGGATAATTTTTAAAGTTGGATTAATATTCCTTAAACTTTGGGGACTGGAGATTTTACTTTAGAGAATGTCTGAATGACTCTAGCATAGTTCTGTTTTGTTATATGTTACTGTTAATCACAGGAGGCAAACACACAAGACATGTTTATGCTTGCATAAAAAAAAACCTTCCCTTTAGCTCCTGCTTTTTTTGTTGGATTTTTTTTCAGCTGGCAATTTCCTCTCATGAAAATGCCACACCTGTGAAGCTGCTACATAACTCAGCAGGGCATTTGAATGGACCAGCACGCTCCATTGGTGCAGCTTTGATAGGATATTTAGGTGAGCTGAGCACTTGAGAATTATTATGTTTAAAAATTATTAATTTCTTGTCAATAAGAGCTCAGGCCTAGAAGATAAGTCACTTAAAGATGAATGTTAATGGTACATTTATTTTTTTTAACATTTTTAAATTTTGTGGGCATACTATCTTTTCTTTTGTCTGTTACTAACATGGGATGATTGTTTCAGTTTATATAAGTCATCATTTTGAAAATATACTTAATTACTTTACCCTAGGTCATGAACTATTTTGTAGTGCAGTATTTCCTTCACCTTCTCTTCTGAGCTATCACAGTTCTTCTAGTGATACTATTTTCATAATTCAAGCAATGATAGAATACAAATCAATGCTTGTGTTCACAGTGATTTCCTAGAAGTATTAGGATTTATTTTCATTTATTTTTTCTATGCTCAGGTGTAAGAACATTTGTCCCCAAGCCTGTTGCCACTACACTGCAGTATATTGGTGGAGCTGCTGCTATTCTGGGACTTGTAGCAATGGCATCAGATGTAGAAGGGTTATATGCAGCTGTGAAGGCCTTGGTCTGTGTGGTAAAGAGCAATCCACTAGCCAGCAAAGAAATGGAAAGAATCAGAGGTTATCAGGTATGTAAGAAGTCTTAAAACAGACCAGGCTGATTGAATTTCACTGGCTGTTGTAGCAGTTCCTGTGAAAACTCCTTGTTGTGTTGCGTTAACCTGAGTTTCTGCTCTTAAGTTTACTGAGCTCTTGGCTAATTATCATAGATGAGTTACTTAGGGTGGCTTTTAAAGGAGAGGGTGGAAAGTTTTGCTAAACAATTGTGCACATTTAGCTGCTTTGCTGAAACTGAGCCTTCATTAATAGCAAGGAAGAGCACAACTATGGCATTTAGATCATTCTTTTCCCAGGATTGTGAACCCAGCCCTACTAGACCTCAGTGATCAGGGAGCTCCTGTCCCCTTGATTGGCTAGCAAGAGAGGAGGACAGACACATGAAGAAACGGAGCAAGTAGACTCCTGAAAGCATCATTTTGAGGACTACACGGACCTTATAGTTAGTGATGCTGTTTGCTTTCAAGCTCAAGACTTCCTAATTATCCATCAGGATGGGGAAAGTACAATCATTTATGCAGAAGGATTGGTTGACTGACTTGAAAAGATCTTCAATGATGACCAATGCATTTTACATTTTTTGTGAAGACTGCTTTACTGGAAGGGAAAGTTTGTTCTGTGTTTTAGGCAGCATATTTACAAACCTTGTAATGCTAATGGCTAGTATAGTTATTATAAGCATAGTATTCTGTTACAGGCCTTGGCTTACTTTGATCAAACAAATCTAGACAGTGTCCCCTTTAAACCATAAGCAGTCAGTGGATCATTACATACGACCTTACATTCCACTTGTATTGACCTCAGCAAATAGCATGGTTTGAGAGAGATTCCCAGAAATCCTTATTTCCTTAGTAATGTTTCAAGGAGGATGGTGAAGCTGAACAGGCCAATATGTTAAGAGTTTAACAAGTATGCATCAGAAGACAAGAAATAGTAATAGTACATTTGGCAATTGGTTCTTTCCCAGCCCAGATTTTAAGAAGTTAGAGTAGAAATGAGGATTATAAGGATATCTATGGTGATGCCTAGAGCAATAAAGGGCAGCAATGAAAAAGAAAGTCAGGTTTATTCAGATTTATCTTGTCATGGCTACTTTTCTTCAGTGCCTAGATACTGTCTGAAATTTAGAACAGATGTTTTCTGAGCTGGAGGGTGTCCTCGATGTGCTCCTTTCTAATCAACTGTAATTCCACTTTCAAGCTATTTCAAGAGGATCAACTATCAGACATACTTTAAGAGCCTTCTCAAAAGGAGCAGACATTTCTTCCATTCTTTGTGCTTAGACAACATTGTTGTGTATTCATAGGCTGCTAATTCCTTTTTTGTTTATTTGTTCAAGTTGCTGGCAATGCTGTTAAAGAAGAAACGGTCCCTTCTAAACAGCCACATTCTCCATCTCACCTTTTCCTTGGTGGGAACTGTTGATAGTGGGCACGAGACATCCATCATTCCAAATTCTGCTGCCTTCCAGGATCTGCTCTGTGATTTTGAAGTATGTAAAGATGCACAGAAAAGTGATGATGATGCAGGATAGTGATTAAGTCAGATGCTGATAGCATACCTTTATATATTGAACAACAACAAAGTAGGCTGTTATCCTGAGGACTTCCTATTTCTCATGTAGTACAGTAAAGCAGCTGAACAACGAGATCACTGGTAACTTTTCCTGCTGAAATGGCTTGAATCACTGTAGAAACAATTAATGGGTACCACAGATGTTTCTGCTTTTTGTTGTTTTAGAAGATACATTTTGCAGTTTTCTGTTCAGCAATTTTTTCAATCTGTTTGTTCTACTGCAGTACATATATTGAGGCATGAGAGACATACTGAAAATAACAGCTGGAGGTGAACCTTCAGCATACCACACAGGAATCACTTTGTCATATGCCTCCTGCAGTTAATAGTAAGGCATTTACATGTCGTGCAAGCTGAATTTTGTAATATTTCATTGTTGTTGTATTAAATTAAGGAAAGGAGAGAAGCTCGGAAGGAAATGCGAATGTAATAGAGGCTGATAAATGATGCATAGAACTTGTCATTTAGTGTTTGCTCGTTTGGCTTCTATACCTGACACAGGCTGAGTCAAAGTTTTCTGTTTCACATAGGCTATAAATAAATAAATAAAAATACTACTACCACTACTAATCCAGCAATAAGATACTGACTTAATAGTACAAATCTGTTTTGTACAAATGGCTTTATGGAGTTAGCCATTTCGGTTTTTTAGATGTCTATTTGAGTATTTCAAAGCCCTCCGGGAAACTTTATTCAAGACTCTTGTCTATGAAAAAACTCCTGCTGCTATAGCCTTTATTTTAATAAAATCAACTGCCCTTGCTAACTTTCTTTTATTAAGAGCTTAAAGGTCTTTAATAAACCCAACTCCACCTTGCCAAGATCAACAATATGCTATAATTATGGCACAGAGATAAAAGAAATTGAAGTGGCAGACCTGAGCCTCTCTTTTAACCTAAGTGGGGTTTTAATACAAAGGAAATCTGTCACACACCAAAATTTCCTTTTTTTTTTAACTTGAGGCATAATGTTAAAATGAGAAATAAGTTTGTGCCACTTCTAAACACAAGTTCTTCAGTATCATGTAACTAGGATTTAATAAACCTTTTAAATTACAGTAATGCTTCCTTTGTGCTCACAAAATTAAACATAGACTTAATAGAAGTTATTATAATATCTACAAGAGCTAACATTTGTGCTAGTGTTCTTAAGGTAGATTAATTATTTAGCAAAGAAGTGTAAATCACTCAGCAGCCCAGCTCATTTGACAGTGGGATATGAATCCTGCCTTTTTCTTTCTTTTTTTTTCTTTCTCCCAGAAAGGAACCAGCTGAGAAGCTTCATCAATGGTCTGTACTCACTCAGACAGCAGCTACTCTACAAAAGATCTAATTTAATATTCTTTAGTTCATGTCTGTCTTTTATTTTCCCTGAAGACCAAGAATAACTGGAGAATGAATATACTTAGGAGACTTAAAATAAATGTGCAAGTAACAGGTTTGTGAGTCACTGAGAAGAAACTTCCCAAAAGCCTCAGGTTTTGGCTTGTTTGGGTTTATTTAATTATTTATTATATTTTTGTATTCATAAATCAGTGACTCAAACATTTCACTTAAACCGAATAAATTAGATGATCTCACTCTTATGCTAAACACGGAAATGAAAAGATTTATTCTGATCATTTTAGGTGGTAAGGTTAGAAGAAAAGAAAATGCTAGAAAGCATTTTGTGTAAGCCACTTTTATACACTACAGCACAAGTATTAATTTTGTTTTGATCAATAGCAAGTCAATTTTAAGATTTGCAGCTGTAACTGCCAACTTTCTGGGTTTTTTATCTTTTATTACTTGTATTGATTGAACAATTGATAATTTTAGGGTTCTTTTAGAGGATCTAAATAATTTAAAATGGTGTACAAGAAATGCTGGCTAAAAAGAAAATTAAAAAAATCAAAATCAGGGAAGACCTTGAGTTTAATCTTGGCAGAAGAGTATAAGTTAATTTTACAAAGAGAAAATCTTTGCACAAGCCAAATAAACTTACCACCGCATTTCACATCAGCCTAGTAAATCCCAGTAACTCCTTTGGAGTCATTGCACCATATGTTTGAAGAGACGTTCCAGAGAGCATGTAACTTTTCTGTCTAGAATTCTTAAAAAATTTTCAGCATGATACATTTATAGAAAATGTGTTGGTACGAATATGTGTTTCTTTAGTCTTCACTGGTATATTTAGTATTTATTTGAAGTTGAAAATCAAACAATTGAGAACCTTGCAATGTGCTTTTGAGTACAATGGCCAGGTAAATAGTCATATAGACAAACAGTTTTAATCTCTTCAAGCCTTTCATAACTTTTGGTATATTAATGTCAGTTTTTAATTATAAAGTGGGTTTGTGTACAAAAATAATTTTTTATTCTGTATTTCAGGTCTGGCTTCATGCACCCTATGAGCTTCATCTGTCATTATTTGAGCACTTCATCGAACTTCTCACAGAGTCAAGGTATGAAGAAATAACAGCTTAGTAATGAGACTTAGAAGTTTAGGTAATATGTAGGGGATGCTCCAATTTTAAATTGCCACTTTGTTTCTTCTTCCAGTGAGGCAGCAAAGAATGCCAAGTTAATGAGGGACTTCCAACTCATCCCAAGACTGCTCTTGACTCTTCGAGATATGTCTCTGTCCCAGCCTACTATTGCTGCGATTAGTAATGTGCTGAGCTTTTTGCTTCAAGGCTTTCCTAGCAGCTATGACTTGCTCAGGTAATTCACACCTCTGGTAAATCTGGCCGCCTTATGTTTATTATGTTGGTGATCTTGGTAAAAAATACTCCATGGTCATACTGCTATAGAGTAAGTAACATGAAATGCTCATGTACTGAATTTTTCCTGTGAGAGCTACAGTGAACCAGCCATAGGCAATAATTTTGTTAATGTCTTGCTTTGTGTATTAAATTGTTTGTATCTAACCAGGTATGACTGACTGATTAAACTGACTTAATGTTCTGCAGGCGAAAAGCCAAGGTGCTATGTTGCAGCTCCCTTGTTCTTTTGAAGTATTGAGCACTTTTTTTAAATACTGTTGACTATTACTTCTGGTTAAAATGCAGCTTTGATTACTTCCCTGCAGGAAAGGCTTAGTTCAAGATTTTTTCTTAATCATCACTGTGTAAAACAATATTTAAAGCTGTCAGATATGTATTATTCTGACTGATGAAAGCTACATAAGTAATTGTGATTCATACATACAGGATTATTTTAAATGCTTTTAAATAAGTTCAGCTTCTTGATAATTTTTCTCATCTCCCCCTTAATTATAACAGAAATGGATTAAGTATGCAGGATTTGGGAGTTCTTTGCATACAAATGGTCACGTTTTCAGCTTCTCAGTTTAAGTGCAATTAGAAGTATCAGAAGCATCAATAGGAACATCTTGCCTATTGATTTTGTGATTAAATGGTTATAAAACAGATTGCAGAATGCCTGAGTGTTTCTTGTTACCATTTCTGGACATAAAATGAAAAATAATGTCTAATTTGGGAAAAGTTATACTAGCTAGGGACCATTTCAGCTTAGTTCCAGAAAGAAGAGGGATATATTGCATCTCCTTTCTTTGAGAAGCATAATCATCTTGTCTTGGAAACCCTTGACTTCATCACCTCAAGCTATAGGCATAAATGTTATACCAGAGTCAAGTAATAACTGTTTATATAATACATGTTAAACTGTAATGGTTTAACTTGTGGTATTCCTTTTATTAGGACTTGGTGTTATCTCTCTCTTTCCTTTTTTGAATCCTAGCACTTTTAGGGTCCTTTATGTACAGATTTGTCTGCAAAGATTCCATTAATTATTACACATTAAATTGTTTTTTGGCTACTGACTTTAGATGGAGACTGTTTTCCTCAATCTTGAGATGTGAGAAAGCTGACTTTTTGGATATCTCCTTCTCACTAGTATTCTGGTTTTATGTTTAAGGTGAATTATTGATAGATGAGAGTGCAGCTGTCATATCAATGAATGATGTTTTTTCTGTGTACATCAAGGTTTGGGCAGTTCATCTCTTCCACTTTACCTACATTTGCAGTCTGTGAGAAGTTTGTAGTCATGGAAATAAACAACGAGGAAAAGCTTGACAGCGGTAAGTGATGGCATGGCTTAAAAGCAGTAGAAGCGAAATACTTTTTGATCCCTTCTATGCTTAAATTTGTAAAATTTAGAAATAGTGTCATTAGCAGTATTGCAATTTTGTTATAATCTGGCTGCTAGTTAGTTGTGGTACTTTAGCTTTCAGTATTGCGTGCAAAGCAGTACAAAACCCATGTACTTTGACTTCCTTCATTTAACACTGCATGGTTTCATTCTGTTTCTTCCACTCACTTCAGATCAGCAGTGCATCTCTGCTGCTTTGTGGGGAGAAAAAGAAGACAAAAATGGGTTACTAGGTGCCTGTGCCCTCCAGGTGTGGAGGAAGTGGAAGAATTGACTAAGACAGTCTAGTTATTTTTTTAGGCCAAAAAAGGAAGTTTTACTGTCCTTCAAGAATGCTTATATCGAATTGTTTGGGGACCATTTCTGCCTTTGTTTTCCTAAAGAAAAGAAGCTTCTGCAGTTGCATTTTTGATCAGTCTTTGTGAACAGAAATGTTTTAGTCCCATAGTGGATGTCACCCAAATAACTAAAAGGAATTGCCTAAATATCCTCTTTTTGTATCACTTTGGGAATATACTGGTGTGCAGGGACAAGTGAAAGAGAAGTGGTTTTGCTTTAAAGTTAGCTTTATTGGTTTGGTTTCCCAAATAACAAGATTTAGGCAGTCTGCATATTCATCATTATCCCCCTATGCACCTCCTGTTCCTTCTGAATGCTCCAAGATGATTAATTTTGTGCTTTTTAGTGAAAAAGAGGGGTGTGGGTATTTGGGAGAGGTACAGATTGGTGATCTCACTACAGGCTAGCTATCTTTTTTTCCCAGGCTAACCACAGCCTGAGCTGCTTTTTGCTTGCCTTGGGGGAACTGAAGACCTCTGGGGAGAAATTCAGTCTGTGCCAAGAATGGAGAGAAAAGCTTTTGAACCAAAGGACATGAGATTTTTAGGTTACTGGTCTTCACTAGTTCCTCTGTATTTCTGCCACAGAAGATGCTTTGTGTTTGTGTCTGTGACTTAGACACAAAAAGTGTCCATTTATCTAGGGGAAGGTGCCCCTGCCCATGGCAGTGGGGTTGGAACCAGGTGATCTTTAAGATCCCATCCAACCCAAACCATTCTATGGTTCCCTGATCTGTCTTCATTTTTCGCATATCACCTCAAGCCATGATTTTCTGTTTTTTTAAATAATGTAAAAACATAGTTTTTACATTGACAGCATAAGGTGCAATCAGAGGGATTCACAAAATAACTGTAAAGTTACTCCTGAGCTGCATGTATTGTCTTGGTTTGCAGTATGTGTTTTTTATCAACCAATGATGAATTTGGGGGTCTGTTTCTCCCCATTTCTTAGATTTGGAGGAAGTTAGGAAGTATCAAGGTTTTTTTGGGATTCCCATCCCCCTAGTTGCTTAATCCAAAATGTTTATCTACGCTGTTGTCTGGAGGGAGAGATTGGGCTGGGGTGAGGCAGTGTTTGTTTCTGTCTCTACCTGCCAGGAGTGACTGTCTAAGTTAATTTGGACCACCTCAGTTTAGATTACTACCTGAGAAGCTGCAATTCCCTTTTACCCATTCTTCAAACTGACCAAACTATGTGTGACAATAATAATTTGTATGTATGGAATTCATGAATAGCCTTTAAAATATTTGAATTCCGAAAGCCTAATTTTCCCTTTTTTTTTTTAATGTTTAGGAACAGAGGATGATTTTGGAGGACTTGTTTCAGCTAATCTTATTCTACTGCGGAACAGGCTTTTAGATATCCTACTGAAACTTCTATATACATCTAAAGACAAGACAACTGTAAATTTGCAGTAAGTACAAAAAAACTTGAGGTAGAGAAAGGATATATGGTTTTATTTCTAGAGGGAAGAATTATACAGCCCCCATTCAATTTGGTTAGTTGAATTATATAAATTTATAGGAACTACTGAATGATTTATGTAGATGTCACTGAATTAGCCTTGGGTATGCTAGCAGAAATGGAACACATGATTATTGAGTTGTATGTTGTCAGTTGTGGTAACAAAAATAATAGTACTAAGCAAGTACAAAGCAGATGCTGGTGTAACTAATGCATATCTTTCAGCTATTGCATTAACTGTTTTTATGTTTGACTCTTTAAAAAAAAGTATAAGACCATGATTGACAGCATTAGTAGAAACTTATGCTTCAAGTTAGGAGCAACAGAAGTAAATATCAGCGGGAAAGGGAGGTATGTAGTAGATTTGAGGGGAGATTGCTTGCTTCTGATTGTTCGTGGAAGGGAGCGTGAGACTATCGTTTAATGAGGCACTGGAGTCATAGTGAGTTGGAGAAGAGACTTTGCAACACTGTCAAGTTAAACTTTAATAAAATACAACTTTCAAGCAACTGCCCAGTAGGCTGTCTTGAATCTGTTGGAGGCATTTTGTGAATGTATGGTGACTGTAGATTATGTAGTGATTGACTGAGCATTGGTTGACATACAACCTGAACCTGCTTGAGTTTTTCAGTAATACTGCTAAAAAGAAATTAAAGAAAGAGCATATTCTTTCAAATATTTTTAAGCAACTCTTCCCTTAATTAAAACAAAACAAAAAATCCCAACTAAAGAACCTTCATTTTTTAATACCAGTTTATTAAAAGGCTTGTGAAAACTCTCTACCTGCGTAAGGCTCAGTGAAAAGTATTTGGAAATTATGATTTGTGAATAAATGTTTCCAGTTCAGCATTCCACATTTGCTATCAAAAGCAGGGGTTGGAGAAATCCCATTCAGTGGAATAGTCCCAGGAGCTGTATTTAGTCTTCCCTTTCTGCAAAACTGTATGTGTTCCATTTGACAAGATTTGATGAGCAGCATTTCCTGTTGTGTCACAAACTTACCTAAGAATTCAGTTAATTCTTCAATAGATCTGAACTTTTTCTGATCCTGAATTTTGCCCTGTATTGGAGGACACTGATTTTTAATATCTAGTAGGAAACTAAATGCTGTAAAATGTGCTTTTTTTTCCTCTCTTTTTAATTAGGGCTTGTGAAGAACTAATCAAGACACTTGGTTTTGATTGGATTATGATGTTTATGGAAGAACATCTGCATTCCACCACAGTCACAGCAGCCATGCGAATTCTTGTGGTCTTGTTGAGTAATCAGTCCATCCTTATCAAATTTAAGGAGGGTCTCAGTGGTGGAGGCTGGCTTGATCAGACGGATTCTGTCTTGACCAACAAGATTGGTACTGTGCTAGGTATGGCATCTAGGCCTCTCATGACTGAAGGATTGCACAGGAGTGTGTGCGTATGTATGTTGAGGTGTGGGTTATTGCATGAATACTATCTGGCAGATGCATCCTTTCTGTTACTGCTGCATGTGCTGCAACCAGATGGCTCCGCACTTCATTCTTCTTACAGTTCAGAGTTATATTTCCTAGACAAAAGAGAGCAGTTTTACAAAACTGCCCTTCAGTTGATACTGCACAGATTTCACTGTAAACTCAGTATTATCTCATTATCTGCATGAAGCCTGTGTAGCTAATCTTTTTTTTTTTTAATGTTACCATCATGGTAAGGCTAAGTATGTCCCCTGGTAGGCACATCTGAGCTAGATGCAACATAGCAACAAGAACCTTATGTACACAGCTAATAAAGATTCAGTAAAATTTCCTTGTTTACTTAGAGCATCATGCAGTGTTATACCTGAGCTGCTTTGTCTAGTGAGTTCTGTGCCAATTAAATTTACCAGGATTTTTCTTTGCTATCTTGGGAATTTCTGTGTTTATGTTGCCATCTCCGCCTTTATTTTCCCCTCACTTTTACTGCATTCTTCTACACACATGCATGCTTGTGCTCTCTCTCATATTAAAAACTTTGCAGGTTCATAAAGCCTCATTCATCCAGGTTATGAGACTTTTCCGTTATTGCATATGATCTAGAGTTCAGTCTATAAGGCTTTAGTGCTACAGAACCCATTTTGAGCATCTCTGAGCTGTCTGAATATGCAGCTCCAAGTGTCTGAAATAACAGATGTCAATTCTGTGCATGAATTGCCAGGTATAGTGGTGATTTCCCATAGATCTCTTTTTTTAGTCAAAATAAGGTAGTTCTTTTCAGATGAATGTCCATTCAGACACTGATGCAAACCCATTGACATTAAATGAGAGTCTTTCATGAATCATAGAATAGTTAGAGTTGGAAAGGACCTTAAGATCATCTAGTTCCAACCCCCCTGCCATGGGTAGGGACACTTTACACTAAACCGTGTCACCCAAGGCTCTGTCCTACCTGGCCTTGAACACCACCAGCGATTGAACATTCACAACTTCCTTGAATAGTCTTTAGGTCAGGACAGTGATATTAATAGTACTTTCAACTTTATTGTTGTTCCTAAAATGACTGTGCAAGGAACCACCTCCCTGTGTTGCAGCAATATATGATCTGTTTTTGTGTTAAAGTGACCTTACTTCAGGAAGAGAGCTTTTCCTGAAATGAAAGTATGAAGTCTGGTTTTTTTCTGCTTTGTCTCTTTGAAATCCAAGTATCTTATGCTCTCTTCATCATGTGCCTTTAATTTGAAAACCATTGATATTATAGGGGCTTGATTGTTGTTATTCGGTATCCACTTAAAATGTCCAATAACATAAATGTTTTCTTCAGTCACAAAATCTTTCTGAATAAGATTTTGATTTACAGTCACATTTGGTGAGTATTTGAAGAGATTTCCTATTTTTCTTACTGTAGTATCAATTTAATTGAATCCAAGATAGATTGTGACCAAACAGATATTTTTAAACATGTGTCTCTTCAACTGATAGTGACAGATTATTTGATTTTTATACCACGTGCTTTCTAATAAATTACAACACATTGGCTCCAAGATTTCTCATGAAAACAAATACGAGCCGTTTTGTTCAAGATTACTGCTGGATTTCCTGCAACTTTGTAGCAAAGATTTCTTTAGTCTGATTCCTTGTAGATGTTTTCTATTTAAAAAGACAATTTCTGGTGGAAAGAATATCTATATAAGAGCCTCAGAAAAACAGGCTCCTCTCTGGCAGTGTCAGAAGAATGCCTTACTGTTTGTGCTGGTGAGGAGACTCAATTGTCTTCCTGCCTCCTTCCTCACTTGAAAATAAGCTCTTTCTTCCATCCCAGTGTGGTTTTTTAATGGGAAGATTAAATATTTAGGTAGAATTAGGGTCAGAAGAGGTGACTTTTGTACTTCTGGCAGCACTTAAGACAAAATAAGAACATTTAATGCTTCATACCAGCTGATTACAAGGTGCCCCTGAGACATCTCTGGAAGCAAATTAGCTGCCCATCAACTTAAACAATGGGATTGCTGCTGCTAACATGAATCTGTAACTGAGATTAAGGTTAATCAACCAAATACCTTTGCTCTCACCCCGAAAAATATGGGGTTTTTTTTCAGAAGCTTGTGTGTTCTAAAAGTCTAAAATTGTGGTCACAGTCAGCAAAAGGATGTGTGTGTGTATGCAGTGGCATTAAGCAATCTGTAGGGAGCAGTGTCATCTATATGGTGTTGGAAGGCAATCATTTCCTTTTTTTATTGATCAAAAAGTTAGATATCTGCAGCAGAATTGTGTAATGTGTTTGTGATAGTCTATATGCACATATTAATGTTTTATGGCATTAATTTCAGAGGAGGCACCCTCTCAAGTTCGCTACTCGGGTAAGCATGAGTTTCATGGGCATTTCCCAATTAATGTTGTTGGCTTTTTGTACTTTTTCATCTCAGGCTTCAATGTCGGCAGGAGTGCTGGTGGCAGATCGACAGTCCGGGAGATTAACCGGGATGCCTGTCACTTCCCAGGCTTTCCCATTCTACAGTCCCTTCTCCCAAAGCACACTAATGTACCTGCGCTCTATTTCCTCCTTATGGCCCTTTTCCTGCAGCAGCCTGTCACTGAACTGCCTGAAAACCTGCAGGTCAGTGCACCTGTCATCAGCAGCCAGTGTAATCGGGGTCACCAGGTAGGGATTACCTAGTGAAATGTGAATGTAAATCTGTCTGTCATAAAAGAAAATAATGGATTAACCAGGCCCCCTCATTCTTCTCTGCAGCTGACTCACAGTCATGATATGGTGTTTAGTGCTGTGTTGTTTGGGGTGGGAGGACAAGGTACTGTGGGAGTATGTGGAAGCCAACCTGTTACGACATAGCTGTTGCTGATGTCTTTCAGGTGTGTTTTGGGTCAAATGAGAAACAAATCCATGGTTTAAGATGGCATGGTGTGAGCATTGAAGGGGGTGTAATTTTTTTGCAACAAGGTAGCTTTTATTTCAGAAAAAGGTTGATTTTGGACTTGTTTTAATTGTATGTAAATGAGTAGGTGTTATATGGTCTACAGCAAAGTCCTAGGAAGCCTTAGTATAGTGCTTTATGGAGAAAAGCCACACTTCAGATAGACAAGGTGCCTGTTCAGAATGGATGCAGTGCTAACATTTATTTATCAGCGGGAACTGGAAAGTAAGAATTTCAGACCACAAAGGTATTCTGCCTGCCTGCTTTCTCAACAGGAATACTTGACAGCACATTCAGTACTGTGCTATAGAAAGTTAAAGACATGATGCTAACCTCCTGTTTACAGCATTGAAGCACTGATAAATTGAAATTAAAGTACTTAAAATGTTTAACAATAGTGCTCTTAATGCTAGAGGTGGATACTTTGTCCTTTTGTATTTTTTAATTATTTGGACTTGCTGGAAAATACAACTTGGTTTGTTTCTTTTGTTCTTGGTTTGGGGTTTTTTTTCCTGCAGGATACTATGCGGGTTTTACTTCTAGATGTGAGTGAAATAGGCTGAGGTGGTTGTGCAGCACTAGAGCTGACAGGTCTCGTTTCAAAACACTTAAATACTTTGAAGACGTAAGAGTTGCAATTACATTAGCACATGATTAGAAGGAATTTTCTTCAGTGACCTTCATGTGAAGCTTTTGGGGGTAAAGTTTGGAGAACGTAAAACAATTCATTTTTTAGGTACTGCCAAATGAGCGTATTGTAGGTATAATAAAGGCAGTATCAAATTGCACAGGAGTAAGAGATTATTTCATGTCTTCTTTCTTCTCTTTCACCTCTTACAGTTTGATTTAGACTCTATTTGGACATTCATATTTGGAGTTCCTGCCTCCTGTGGCACTGTTACCTCTTCAATACACAGTGTTTGCACAGAAGCTGCCTTCTTATTACTGGGAATGCTAAGGAGCATGCTGAATTCTGTAAGCGTAAATAAATTTGTTCATATTTGAATATACAGAGTTGTTCAAGTTTGCCGTGTACTCAAAAGCCAAGTTAGAGTAATTGAGGTTTTGTTAGTGTAATGACAAACTCAGCTGTAAGTTAGGCTCATAATACTTGGGTGAAAACCATCATTGTCTGTGAGTTATTCTATCTTACTTTATTTTTCAGTATCTGTTGAAATATTAGTGGCCATAAAATTAACACTGCTTTTTTCACAAAAAGGCTGGGCTTTGTGTTTTCCTGCAATTAAAACAAGAAAACAGAAGGGTAAAATGCCCTTGGCAGAGACCATTGAATTTCTTTCCTGATTAGCATCGTGAGAGAATGTTTGAGACTCTATATCCCATCTGCTCAAAGCTATCTGAGTTGCAGATTTCGTGCATGAACCTTGCACATGCAGAGAAGTCCTCTGACTATTAATAGCCATATGCTGAAGGAAATGAATTTACTGCCAGAAGAATGTGTCATCTTTGAACCTAATGTCAAGAGTAGCGAAAGTTGGTTTCTCAGTTGGAAAATTCTGTATTTGGTTGGAACCAGAGTCTGTTATCTGGTGAAAATTATCTCCTGAAATGTTTGAAAAGCATCACCTGTTGCCTGTTTGGTCATCATGTGTTTGCAATATGCTCTGAGAAGCATTGATTCTATGTCACTCCCATGTTAACACTTTTAGAAGTGTCTTCTGGACATGTGAACTAACAGTAGACATGTTCATGACCTGCTGCGGTACCCATTGCTGTTGTCACATGTTCTGTCTCTTGATGGTGTCATGATTTTGGTCCTCACAAATGGTTCAGACAGTTGTGACATGCTTAGACACATGTGCTGTCTTTTGCCTTGAAGTCTTGTCCTGTGTCATCAGGTTTATGTTCATATGCGCCATCATATTTTGGGTTGACACGAGTCAGGTCATTTGCCAACATGTTTTGAATCATTACATGTTAGGACACAGACTTTGTCTTATGATCAGTCATGTGTTATAAACGTGGTCAGGCTCTTGTTTGTGATGTGCTCAAACATGCTAAGGCATAGGTTACTGTCATGTGTTATTGCTGTGGGTTTATCACATGTTCAGCCATGTATCTGGTTACATTTCTTCATGTGATTGCAACTTGTTCTAGCCTGTTTTATCATGAAATGTCCTGTTGTGATGTTTGTCGTGTTCAGCTTTGTTTCTCATGCACTTACGATATGGTGACATGCTGACATGTCTTCAGTCACGTGTTTGTGATTGCTTGGACACATGTTATCTTATCACATTTTATTGTCACCTGGTGTAGGTGCATGGTTTGGACGTGTGATTCCTGTGGTTTTTAGAAGTTGTTGGCTTGTTCAATTGTCACACGTTATGGAGGCAAGATTAGCCATGTGTTTGGTTACATGTTTGGTCAGGTGTTCATTGTATGGTGACATGCTCAGACAAGTGTTCTGTGACATTGGGTCAGGTTCATCACATGTTGGTGATGTGCTCAAACACATTTTGTCACTTGTTTGATCAGGTCACTTGTTCGGGCACTTCAGTCATGCGTTCTGGACAATGTTTGGTCAGTTGTTCTGAGAAGTACTCCAGTGTACATTTGACATGTTCTGGATGTGGTTTTCACACTTGGTAGTGTGTTTGGCCCACGTGTTCAGTTACTTATTTCTGATCTGCTTGAAGAAGTGTTTGTCCATGTGATTGATCACATTTGGCCCCATCTTTGATCACGTAATGATCACATGTTTCATTGCATGTTTGACAAATGTTTTTGATAGCATATTTGACCCTACAACTTCTTTTCCAGCCACTCCTTTCTAAAATGAGCATTCTTCAATTAGTGCCATCTGTACTAATATGCTGTTTCTGTTTGGTTTTAAACCCAGCCTTGGCAGTCAGAGGAAGAAGGCTCTTGGCTTCGAGAATATCCAGTCACCTTGATGCAATTCTTCCGATATTTGTATCATAATGTGCCGGATCTCATTTCCTTGTGGATGAGTCCAGAGTTCCTGTGTGCGCTGGCAGCAACAGTGTTTCCTTTCAACATCCGACCTTACTCTGAGATGGTAGGAAATCCAACTAGTTAGTTAGTTTTATTTTTACCCTGAATGTTACTTTTGATGATTTATCAATTAAAAGTCATACAAAGATAAAGCTCTACGTACCCGTCAGAAAGAGGTCATTGTAAAGGCTGAGCTGGACGATTTGTACTTGTTTTGGAACTGAGAGAAGTGTATGTTCAACTGAAAGGCAGTTGCTGGGCAGCAACATCTGAAACTGCATGTTAAGATGAATGTACATACTTCATTTGTTTTCTAATGGAACATTATTTTCAATCATATGAACAATGTTATCTCAGATTTATAAAAGCAAGAGAGACTGAGTCAGCCTGTGCTTTAACAGACCTCTGCTCTGGAGGATGTGATAAAATCTAAAACTTCTTTTCCCTCCCACTTCCCATTTCTTCTTTTGTGGCTTAACCACAAAAGGGTGTTCTTGTATTACCTGGAACTACTGAGTTTGAGCCAGAAGAGGGTGTGAATTCAACCTTGCTTGCATCGCTGCCTGAAGTATTCTTTGAGCTTAGTGTCACTTACAAATGATATTATTTCTAGGATATGAATGGAAACAAATAGTTATTGTTAGCCAACATCTGAAAGTAGTTTTATTAAGAACATGAAGGGATAGTTAGGCTACAGGTTGGCAAATGCTAGAACTATGGAGGATATACATTAGAAATACTTACTGGTGGCATGCTATCTTTTTGTTGTCAATAAAAGTGGGAGATCAGTTTTTGTAGGTTCATGCTGATGAGTCTCAGTTTATTTTGCTTTTAAGTTAAACTTCCACTTGAAGCAGGTTCTAGGAGCTCACTCTCAAAAAAGAAAGAAAAAAGTGCCACTTATAAACTGATAAAGCTGGTTTAGAATTCACCCATATAGAGTTTTTAGAGGAGCCTTGTGCCTCAGAGCAAATTTTAGTTTAACTGCTAGATCCCTTGAAATTTCATGTAGCTTCCAGACAGCTGGAGCTCTTTGCTGTTTGAGGGGTTTCTTGACTCCAGATTGGTTTACTCCTCCAGCATTTCCCTCTGCCCAAATGTGTAGAACTAATCAATCCCTTGTGAAATACATGAGCAACAGCCAGGTTTCTGCAACAAAGCACCATAACCCAAATTCAGCAGAGAAAGTTCTTAACTGATCTCTCAGCATTTCTGAGATTGCCACCAAAACCAGATAGAGTACATGTTTGGACTTCTCTTAATTTCTTGGGAAATCTCTCCTTCCAAAGCAGACCAAATGTTAAAACCAATTGGTTACTTCGTATGTAAGCTATTGATGCGGTAATCTTGTTGAGGGAAATCCTTTTGTCTCTTCTTGCATCCAGAGGAAGGCATTACATAAAAACAGTCAGACTTTTGGATTTGACAGCTTTCAAGCATTAGAGACCTTCCCTTTTTTATTTTATTCTTTTTTTTTATTATTTATTTGGGGGGTTTTGTTGGGGTTTTTTGTTTGTTTGTTTGTTTATTTGTTTTGGATTTTTTTTGAGAAAGAGAGCTTTTGGGAAACTGGCTGACCCAGAACTGCACTCTGAAGGTATCTTATTGGGGAAAAAAAAAAAAAAGGCTTAATGCCTTCTTTGCTTTCTGTCATGTCAACTTGATAGCCTTTTTAGTTGGCTTATGTCTTTATTTCAACTGCTTTAGTTAAAAACTTTAAAAAAAGGCCTTTGTTGCAATTAGAAAATGTATTTTTGCAAAGTATCTAGAAATTGCCTGAGTACTACTTGGTAAGTGTGGTAAGTGAACGTGAAATGTGACCTCTATTTCACGCAAGTCATGCCAGTCTTCACTGATTATTGTTTGCCATGGGAATCTGAAACTAGAATTTGGATGTTTCTTCTATTGTGTATTAGGGAACTGATCCTGAACACAATTATCTTTTACAAAGGCTTCTTAAGAAGCTAATTGTGAAGCAAACAGCCTTACAAAGACAAGTGAAGAAGAGAGTAGCAAAAAGACTGCTGTTAATTTGCTGATCTGTAGAGTTTTAACATGCCGTGTTTCACAGGTCACTGATCTTGATGATGAAGTTGGGTCCCCAGCTGAAGAGTTTAAAGCCTTTGCTGCTGATTCTGGCATGAACAGGAGCCAATCAGAATATTGCAATGTTGGCACCAAGACATACCTAACCAACCATCCTGCCAAGAAGTTTGTGTTTGACTTCATGCGTGTGATGATAATTGATAACTTATGTCTCACACCAGCCAGCAAACAGACTCCACTGGTAGATCTTCTGCTAGAGGTATAGTTTCTTTGGGGTTTGTGTTTTGTTTTGGTTATTGTGACACTTTATTCCCTGAAATACTCTACTTACCTTTTAAAATTAGAGGAGTGATGACCTGAGATTCAGTGGTATCATGTAAATTGTCCTGAAATAAGAGTTAAAAAGGAAAGGGACACTTTTGTCTCATAAGTAGTAGTTTGCTCGCCTTTAACAGCTTGGAGAACCTAAGAAAGCAAATGCAGAGGGTTTATCTCAGCCCTCCTTTGAGAATGTTTTCTGGACTTCTCCCTGCTCCCCCCAGCGTTTGTGTCAGTTGGTGACCATCTCAGGTGCTTGAGCTGACAGTCTGCCTGATGACTACCTGGCTTTTTTCTTGCTGTGGTCTGTTCTCCCCTCCACACTGCAGTCCTACTACCACTTTTGTTTGTGGCTGGCTTAGTTTTCATTTGGCCGGTCAGTTGCTGAGCACATCATGTCAACGGTTCATTTCTATTTAGAGCAGCCATAGTCTTATTTTGACATCTTAGTCATTATTTCCTTTTGTATAGAAACACAAGTAGCAGATCACAACACTAGATATTCAACAGTGCAGCTTGAGATGTTGTAGCTTTCTTCAAGTTTTATTTTTGTGGAGTGCTATTCATTTGTTAAAACATCGTTAAGACCATGACAGCTATATTGACTTTGTAGGAAATATAAAATCCCGGTGAATCCCTGCAGAAATATTAAGGTTTCTTTTTTATTCATATTAGAGAAGAAGTGGCAGGACATATGGCACCATATGCTATAAAACCAAAGCCAGTATAACTGTTATCTTCCTATAGATTACTTTCTAGAGTTTGTGACACCTGCAGAAAGCATCCTTCTGTTAATGGTGAGACAGGGAATGAGGAGTTCAATTTCTGTTTAACTGCCCACACCTTCTTCAGACAACGTATTTTGAAATGTTCTGTTCGCATCAATTCACATTCTCCCTAGACTTATCCATTTGTTATGTCGTTTGTATGTTGTTGAGTGTCCCTGACTTTTTATGATAGCTGCAGGAATTTTGGACCATACTTGTATATTTCCTAACAAATTTCATGGGTCAGTTTGGCATCTGCTGTCGCAAAGCGAAAAATGAATTGTCAAAAGATGCAGTTACCTGCAAACATCAGGAAGCATATTTGAGGCTGTATTCAATTGGTTGCAATTGCTTTATTGCTGTTTTAATCTGTTATCACTCGTCACTGGCCTCTTAGCAAAAACAGAGAATTGGGTATGTACACACTGCTAAACCATTACAGGGTAAAACCAAGTAGGATGACTTAATGTTATATTGCTTTCTAGGACTGTTTAAGTGGATCATTCAGTTAGGTATGATTATGTATGCATTGAAAAACACAAGGTGATAAAGTGGTTTTCCCCTTTAAGTGCAAAGGTAATTAGAAAGGTTTAGCTCATCCATCCATTAAATGACTATATAGAGACCATTGTAGTAATATGTAGAACCCCACATAAAAGTGATGATCAACTTACATGTTTGATCTTTTCCATTTCCTCTTTTTTTACTGAAGAGGTCACAGTTCAACCATATGTTTATTTAGAAGTTCATGCATCTTTCTGGAATGTGTTCTTTTCCAGTTCCTATGGTGGCAGAAGATAAATTTACTGGATTTAAATAGAATTAATGCCCACTCTGTAAGAACGCATAAAACTGATGTGTACTTGATGTGTATTCTTAAATTTTTGAATAAAGCCAAGACTTTTTACTCGAGGCAGAATATTAAGAGAAAAAAAAAACATAGTTTACAAAAGCTAAGAAAAGAGAAACTCACCTAGACCATCCTCCCCTTCCCTCTTTTTGCTCACTTAGAGATGTTTGTTATCTAGATATTGTATTTCTTTTTATTATGCTTCCCCTGAAAGATCAACACGAACACAGCAGAAGGAGTTTCAGACATATGTTTTGGATGGAGTGATGGACCATTTACTTGCAGCTGATGTTTTACTGGGTAATATAACAATGTTTAATTATCAATCTATAAATTTAAGCAAAAGGCTTTGATTATTTAACTTCTTCTTTATTAGTGCCCTGTTTTGGTACAATTGGTGGCCTTTATTTTTTTTTCCCTGCCCTTTCCTTTCCTTTGACGTGTAAATGATGTTGCTGCACTTGCATATTCCCTTACTATGTTGATTGTGCCAAAGCCATGACAGGTTATTCAGAAAAACTATATGAAGTGAACCTTTTGGATACATGAGCCAGACAATTTACAGTCATGTCAAAAAGAATTGAAACTGGATCTTGCATCTTCTCTTGTCCTTCTTGCCTTGGTAGAGGATTTGGAGTTTTTCTCAATTTATCGTGGTGGGACTTCAATATTTTAAAAATTAGCTTTGTTTCTCTTTCCCCTGCTGTAGTTTTACTAATCCCCATTCTGGGATTAGTGCTCCATTGATCCAGTTAATAAACAGATAGGAAGAGAATTAGAAGATTGCAACTTGGATGTCAGCGGGGTAGGCTGTCCTACCATATAAACCCATGAGGATTTAGATGATTATGTAGTAGCCTGTAGGAATATCGCTGCTCAGATGCCCAGTTGGATTTCATGGTGGCCTGCTGGACTTCCCAGGAGCTCTCAGTCTGCTCTATTTCCATTCTAAATATCATGGCACAGCACGCATTCCTGTTTGAAAGTGCTGTAAGGCTCTCCCTTTCCTGCCGCAGCACTGATTTGTCTTTCTCTGAGTGCAGTGCATTAGTAACATAAATCCAGAATCATGTTACATGAAGCTTTGAGTCAAGTTGTCAGAAGAATCTCCTGCCCTTACAAGTACTTCTGTGCAGGACAGGAGCAGAACTTTAGTTTTCCCAGGTCTTCAAGGTTTTGCTACCTTCCTCCAGGTGCAATGCTGTCAGCTTCTTTATGTGCAGATAAGGCAACAAGTGAATAAATACAGGGAACTTCCAGCAAAATCAACACCACTGATGATTTTTTAATTTTTTCTTTTTTAATGGAAGAACTTGTACTTGCCAAGTTTCTCTTAATACAGCTGGACTGACATTGGCTTACATGCAGACACATGCAACTGATGCCCATTGACTCTTAGTTTTATTGAGCAAAGTGCAGTGAGGAAGAAGTCATGCCAGGTGACATCATTTGTCATCTCAAAGTGTTTAAAAAGGTTCTTTCCAATTTGAAAAAGCAAAGGTATCTTTTTAAAAAGCTACAAGTGTTTCTGCTCACATGCAGCTCCAGTTGAAAGAGAAGACTGTACATAAATACGATGCCTCAGGATCACAGGAGTACCATTTCTTCTAGACCCTTCTTGGCTTAGACTCCCCCCTCTCCCCTCCCCCATCCCTCCCGCTTTTCTTTTGGTCTTTGTCACTGTTGATTTAAAATGTTCACTTACCATCAAAGATCATTGTAAGTATGTTTTAGCTTTGACTGAGTCTTTCTCTCTATTACAGAAGTCTAGGAAGCACAAACTAGTGTGAATGTACTTATGCAGGTGTGGGGGTTTTTTGATAAATGAATAAAACTTTGGGGTTTTTTGTTATCTAGGTGAAGATGCATCTCTGCCTATAACAAGTGGAGGAAGCTACCAAGTGCTGGTGAACAATGTCTTTTATTTTACACAGCGTGTGGTAGATAAGCTTTGGCAGGGCATGTTCAACAAAGAATCCAAACTCCTTGTGGACTTCATAATCCAGCTCATTGCACAGGTAACAGTGGTATTCCATTAACCTGCTTGCAAAAACATTTTCACAGGTTATGTTAAAATCCATGGAGTGATGTCACTAAATAACCTGCTAGTGACAAATGTCAGGTCAGCAGAGAAGTACGTTTTTCTTCCCCAGGTTTCTTCTCTCTGCTGAGCTTGCCTAGTGCATCTTGTCAGTATGAAGCACTTTATTATGGAGCATTGAGTAAAAACTGCTTTCTGATTACATTGGGGTTTTTTTAGACATCCCCCAAAATAAACAATAAAATTTACTTCACATGAATTTGGAAAGCTTCCTAAAATAACTTCAACATTTTTGGAAAGCTTCCTCCTGGACTTTTGTTTGAGATTGTTAGAAGACTTCTAGCGTTAGAAATCAGCAGCATCTTTATAGAGGTTAAAGTTGCAAGCGTATTGGCATGTATTAATGTCATTTCAATCCTTGAAATTTATGGAATTGACTCTTTTAGTAAAATACTAATTTAAAAAATGAGCATGGGTCAATTCAGGGGAAGATTGTGTGCCAATAAGTTGATTTTCTGCTACTGTCTGATCATGGTTTTCTTTACTTCACATTAGTCGAAAAGAAGATCTCAGGGACTATCGCTGGATGCTATATATCACTGCCTGAACAGGACCATCTTGTATCAGTTCTCAAGGGCACACAAAACTGTTCCTCAGCAAGTGGCTCTCCTTGATTCCCTAAGGGTCCTTACTGTGAACAGAAATTTAATTTTGGGACCTGGAAATCATGATCAAGAGTTCATCAGCTGCCTAGCTCACTGCTTGATTAATCTGCACGTGGGAAGGTAAGTATTTCAGACAGCAGTTCATTCCAGAACCAGGGCTGTGAAGTATTAAGATGACCTGTTCTCTCTCAGCAATGCACTCATCTTGCGAATAAGTCAGCAAATTCTGGGTAACTATTAACAACTTTTCAGCCAGTGAAATGCAAGCAAGCTTAAGTGATTCATTTTGAAACACAAGTAAGTTTGAGGAGCACAGATATAGAGAACATTTTTGCCTCCTTTTACAGAGGTATTTAAAAATACTGACACAATTACTTATCTATCCATTTGTTGTTATGCTTTGATAATCTGAAATGTTTTCAAGGTAGAAAGAAACACTGGTGCTAAGTAATTAATAGTCAAAGGATTCTGCTGCTAGACTTATGGTCTATTGAATCATTTAATACTAATTCCATATTTAGTACTTTGATATATGGCATTCAATAAGTCCAGTCAGGCGTTAAATCAGATGCCCGTGAAAAATGCTGTAGACACCAACTTTTCTGCATTGCTGCAAATGCCTGCCTGGCATTTTCTTTTTTGTTTTCTAAAAAGATGTACAACTTGTGTTTCATCCAAAGACACCAGGGAAACACCATCATCAGAAACTCTAATGCTATTTGTGGCCTCATCTGCTTCTTCCATATTATCTTCTTCCTCTAGCACCATCAGTGTCTGTGGCATGTCATATTTCCTAAACCTTCAGTTCAGCTTGTAACTGCAGATTATCAGAACTCAAGTCCCGCACAGAAGTGAAGATAGGTTGCTGCAGGAGCACATGTTAATCTTTGTGATACTGTCACAGGGAATCAAATGCTTTAGCTTGGTTTTGGGTTTTTTTCTGGGGGGAGGGGCCTTGTTTCTTTTTTTTCTCCTGGTTGTTGTTAATTCATTATGTGTTTGTAGCAATGTCGATGGGTTTGGATTGGAAGCAGAAGCAAGGATGACAACTTGGCACATTATGATCCCCTCTGATATAGAACCAGATGGAGTCTACAATCAAGATGTCAGTGAAGGTAATATGAGAATGACAAAGCCACAGATGTCTTCTAATGCCACTTCTGTATTGTCATCGCTAGTCTTTTACCCCAGTTACTCTAAGGGCTGGGGTAAGATGATTGTGGCCTTGGGATGATGGTCTATAAAAATATATTAAAAATAGATTAAAAAACCACTTAGAAATACCAAGACAGACATTTCCAGGATAAGTTGCTGTTTTGTTAAAACAGCAAGAGCTCATTATTTTCAGGACATGCACCAGAATTAGAAATATTGCTTTATGTGCACTGAGTTGGATGCAATAGAAATGGGTCATTTTATTTGTGCACCATTGTTTTGTATCAGCTGGATCTTACATGAACATAGGTAAGAGATAATTGGTAAAATTGTTATTCAGTGACATCCTCAGGGTCTTTCACTCAAAGGAAGTGTGTGAACTAGCTGTGGAAGAAAGGATGGGGTGATTTTTAATTATAACTTTTTTTCCTTACATGTATATATTTACTATTTATACATGTGTGTACTTACGCACACAGTCATATGTAAAAGTATTAAGTGTAATGTATGTATGGAATTATATATGTGTTTATAAACCTATACTTCTATGAGATTTTTTTGAATCTCATTTTGTTAATAACTAACAACTAATCAGAGCCACTGTTTCAAATTCAGAGAAAAAGTTGTCAAAATTAACTGTTAGATACTTTCTGATAGCACATAAATGGCAGAAAAAGTCTGGTCAAAGCCATTTTACGAGTCATGCAAGAGGGGAAGAAACTACAGTATAATTGCAGAAATTTTTTAGTTCATTACTGTAAAAATGCCAGTTCTATAAACACCATAGAGAGCTTGCTGTTTGTGATCTTGTACCTATGCAGGTCGCCAGCTTCTTTTAAAAGCTATAAACAGGGTGTGGACAGAGCTGATCCATAGTAAAAAACAGGTTTTAGAAGAAGTTTTCAAAGTGACGCTACCAGTCAATGATCGTGGCCAAGTGGATATAACTGTTGCAAGACCTTTTATTGAGGAAGCAAGTTTAAAGTGTTGGCAGAATCATTTGGGTAAGTGTAACTGAGGATTTATCTGTCCTGAACGATAGATTTCCCTGAAGTGAATTATATGCAATGGATGTTTTAATATGGGTTTAGCTTTTGTGTAGCAGTAAGTACCCTAAACTGTCATTGTTTAACATCTCTCACTCAGAAACTTTACTGTGCATAGGATATACTTACAACCTACTGCACACAGGGCCTTTGTTCAACACTGTTGGTGGTCTCAATAATGTCTTGTATTTGTGAGGCAGCATGTACCAAATAGCGTATTATGGATTAGTGATTTAGCTCCTTCTCAAGAACACTTGGATTGGGGTGATCTGTGTTGCCATTCTCAGATCTCACTGGATGTGCCAGGCAGGGATGGGGACCTCTCTTGAGCATGTCTGGGTGCAGCCTGCAAAGCTTTCTGTCTGGTTATAAGGCTGGAAATGTGGGGCAGAGCATTTCTTCTCTAGCAGCAGTGATACTTCTCCACACAGGAAGCAGCTTTGCAGGAAAAGGACCAGGGAATCCTGGTGGACAGCAAGTTAAGCACAAGTTAGCTCTGCGCCCATGTAGTAAAGAAGGCCAACTGTTGCTGGACTGAACTAGTGAGAGTTTAGACAGAAGGTAATAAAATTCTATAGACATGACTCCTTTGATGGTTACATGGCTCTAAAGTAATTAGATGTACAGAAAGCATTTTTGCAAACTTGTAATACTTGGGGATTTTTGTGGTCTCTCTATTTCTGGATATGCTTTAACCCTGACTGATGTTTGCTCAAGTTTCCAGTATCTCCCTGATAGTCAATATGTCTGCAGAAATGTTTTGAGTAGAGTGAAAGATCTTTGGAGAAATTATTGCTATAAGAAAGTAGTAGTGGTTTTAAAAGAAGAGAAAGCAAGCTCAGAAGTGAAGTGTATTAAACAAATAATGAGGAACGTGAGCATGTACTTTCTAAATCAAAGGTAACTGATACACAGTACAATATATTAGCTGAATATTGGGAGAATGTTAAACTGTTGAGAGAGCTGAACTAAACTGTGATTCCTTTTTTACTGCAATTTTAAAGTAAGCACACCAGTCTTGTGGAGTTGACTATCAGCTGGGTTGGCTGTGTGTGCACAAAAAGGTGGAGTAGGCCCATTTAGCTTCTCTGCTCAATACAGCATATTTTGCCACCAGATTGGTTAGTGGGGTCATGTTGTAGCATCTTTCTGGGTAGGGATATGATGCTCAGTTTCATTTTTTTTTTTCAGCACTGTCTACTGTTTATAACATAAATGATATAAATTCTGTTATCTTTATAACTGTCTTGAGAAAAAAATATTTCTCCAGATGCTGTCTCCGTACTTTGTAATGGCCACTTGCTCCTTAAGGAATGTAAAACAGCAACATTAAAATTGGTGGGGGTACAGGGGAGGCAAGGTGATGATTTTTTTAATACATAGTTTTCACCTCTTCAGATGAGGACAGCATTCATAGGTCATGGACCCCGATTTCAGTAATCAATAAGCATATTTGTCACGCTTCAAGTCAAAATGCAAGTAATTCCCACATTTCACCAGGGGATCTTTCCTCATACAAGGCATGAATGTTTGACGTAAATGTAAGTGCTGCTGGGCACTCTTAAATAACAACAAAAAACCCACAAACAAAATACATGCTCACACCCCCCAAAACCACAATAATCCGCAAACACCCACCTTTTTAAAAGAGCAGAAAAGATTATTCTATTAAAAAAAATAACTATAATGGGGGGTAGGGTAAAAGAAACCCACCTAAAAAGTGCTCCTAACACTTTCTTTTTGTTTTTTCAGCTCATGAGAAGAAATGCATTAGTAGAGGGGAGGCTTTGGTTCCAACCACACAGTCCAAACTTTCACGTGTCAGCAGTGGGTTTGGACTCTCTAAACTAACTGGTTCTAGGAGAAACCGCAAGGAGAGTGGACTGAATAAACACAACCTCTCTACACAGGTACTTTCTATCAATTAATAACATGCAGTCGAAAATCCAGCAATGTATGTTCAGGGTATGTGGTGAATATAAGGAATCCTGCAGAGTGTGAAGTGACATCTAGTGCTTGGTTTTCATTCCCCTTTTTGAATATCCAGACTGGACATCTTATGTGTGTCCTAATCTAGTAGGTGCATCTATCTATATGTAACATTAAGCCCAGAGTTAAAACTCTATTATTTTGCTAATCTGGGTCTTAAATCCAATTTACACTACTATTCTGGAATGGAATCTGTAAGACTGATGCTTGTCCTTCTTTCCATGCTGCCCCCAAGATGGTTTAGGAAAATCCCTTTATGAGCGTGTTTGTATCATGACTGAAGAAGTGCTGCTTTGCACTGTTTTTATTGTACTGCGGAGGAGAGTTCAGCAAAACAATATGTGACAGTAGCATTGGACATTCACTTCATAAACCTGCTTGCTTAAAAATAAACCCCAAAATTCAAGAAAAAATATTAGACCAGACTAGCACAGCAGTGGTGCTGTCAGCAGGACAGTACCTAATGGGGCATTGCAGGAGTTAGTATAACGTATTTGAGGCACTGAAATCAAATGAAAGAGAGGATTTGAAAGTGCCTTGGCAGGGGAGTTGGACTACATGATCTCCAGAGGTCCCTTCCAGCCCTAATGATTCTGTGAGTCTGTGAAAAGGAAGAAGCTCACACGCTGAGCTGACAGGCACCGTTGCTGGCTGTATCAGTATAGGGAGCAAATAAGTGAAAACAGGTATAATGTGGTAGAGTGAGTAGTTGTGTCTGTCTTGAGGATTTCCAACAAACTAGGCAGCATGTACAAAGTATTACTTTAAAGGAAATAGGGAAAAGTAGTAATATTCATCAGTGGCAATCTTCAGCTGTTTGAGAATGTTCTGAACTATTAGTTATATGGTTTGGAATATTCTCCAAATACTTGCCAGGAAACACCAAACAAAACAAAACCTTAAATATTGTTGCATGCAGTAGTTTGAAATTTATCATCTGAGCAATTTTATTTTTTCAAGAAACAGTCCTTCTTGAGCCAGTTTAGCAAAGTGATGTATTCATAGGCTTTTAATTCAAACAAAATCTTTTATAAAGCATCTTTCTGTCTGTCCTCTTACCTTTGTTTTAGGAAATTTCCCAGTGGATGTTTACTCACATTGCAGTGGTTCGGGACCTGGTTGATATGCAGTATAAGGAATATCAGGAGGTATGGTTCAGAGGATTCATTACCTGACACTGATATTTTCACCTGTTAGGTTAGGCTGATGCCATTTCTCATAAAATATTAGGTTGTCATTGGTGAAATTCTTGACTGTTTAGATACAGTTGTTATTTTTAAGGTTTTTTAAATGCAATCCAATAAGTGAGGAAGCTCATTCTGATCTGGTGGTAGATAAAAACTCTTCTATCAATATTACATGTTTAATCTTAACTTTTTTTGAGAAGCTTAATTAGTCTTTCCTTAGGAGTTTAAAGAAAAAAAAAGACAGATTGGAAATATGCTACAATATGCTGTCTTTCTAAAACAGTGTACAAAAATATAAGAGAAGATGTGGAGAAATATTGTGTACAAACACTACTGTTATAGTAACACAAAGAAAATTTTATGGTACTTTTCCCAAATCATGCAGTGATAGAAAGTGGCTGCTCTGTGCCTTCCAAAATGAAATCATTGCACCCTGTGGTTTCTTTCAAATATCCCCAAAGACCTTTGGTTCAAACTAGTTGCTGAGCTGCATGCTATAAATCTTAAGAAATTGGCTTCTGAGAGAGACAAGTCATTGAAAGCAGTTAGTTAAAAAAACAATCACCAAGCATTGCTTCATTTAACTTCTCTCTCCGGTGTAAATACAGTCAGGGAAGACCTCCAAACCAATTTTTGTTTCCATTCTTAAAATCCTTTTTCAAAATCAGTGGCTTATTGTTACATTTCTTTCATATTGGCTTTTTAGAAATACATTCAATTAATGAGACAAACAAAAAGCAGAGCTTTTACCTTTTTATTTTTTTTCCTTTTTTGTTGAGAAGACTATATTAGGAACCCTGCTTTTATGTTAACTGACACCAGAAATGTCATTAAGGCTTACTAACAAATGCTACTGGAATTATTATTACATGGTTTTCTTGGAAAACATCTCTGCTCATATCAGAGACAGGCTTAAAAGCATGATTCCTGATGCATCTACAAATGTCTTTGTATTCAGCGTCAGCAGAATGCATTAAAATACGTGACAGAAGAGTGGTCTCAAATTGAATATGAGTTACTACGAGAGAGAGGTTTGTGGGGTCCCCCCATTGGCTCTCATCTTGACAAGTGGATGTTGGAGATGACTGAGGGTCCCTGCAGAATGAGGAAAAAGATGGTGCGAAATGACATGTTTTACGTTCAGTATCCCTACATGCCTGAAGCTGAGCAAGAAACAAACGTACTGGTAAGTAGACAAGAGTTTGTGATGGGTAATTTTATGCCCTGTTGTAAAATCTGTGTATTTTTTTAACAAGTTTTTGTTAAGAAAGATATTTTACTCTGGTGTTACCTGCTATGTCCTAGATGGTTGATGAGGTCCAGTTGTTTCTAGTAGTATATTTAGGGAAGGGACTAAATCACTCAGCTCAAAACTGAGTGAACTCAAAGACTAGCAATTGCAACATAAGATGGGATGTGCTTGCATCAACTAAGTGATCATGCCAGTGCACAGTAGAAGCATCTTCACAAGCCTGTAGAGGTAGAGAAGTATCATAACTATGGGAGGTTTCAGTCTGAGTTCTCAGCCTTATGCTAAATAGCATGGCAAACAGTGATCTGAAACCAGTTCATGGGCCTTGGTTTGGGTGTGTTTGTGGAAGTTCCATCTGTCCAAGAACATGAATATGGACTGTGTAGCAGAAAAGCACAGGGCCTTTGAAAGATTGGCAGTTAGTTCCTGTTAAGCTTGCAACACCATTTTTAAGAAGTGGAGCAGTATTTATTGTCTTTTCAGGCATGTGCACATGCATGCAGGATCTTTTTTCTCAAGCAGGAGTGTCAAAATACTTGAAAAAAATCAAACAAAAAGTAGCATTCAGCCAGTTTTAAACCCTTAGACATATTTATCTGCTTGCAATCTGACGCACAATAGCTGTAGTGACAGTCTAATTCACACAAAGTGGCGAACATGCCATCATACATTCTTCTCAAAAGTGTTCTTTCTCTGATGCTTATATAATTGATGCCCTGTTTTCAGTCTGACTTCTCAAGTAGACTTCCTGAGACATCTGATGATGCCATTCCTCAAAAGGTAAAGAACACGTACACTGACTGAAAGAATGTGAAGTAAATACAACCTTTTTCCTCCTGCATGTTAGGCAATCTTAACAAGGCTTCTATGTTTGGCTTTCAACTTGCTCTTTCAGTAATAATTTCCAGGCCTAAAGGTTTTTTCAGTAATCAGTCTAGAAGGTGTTACTGTGCTCTTCTCAACTTTCATCTAATTAAATTTTCTGTAGATCTTACCTTCCTTGCTGCACACTAACAAGCTGTGTTGGGCTGTGCTATCACTGTTCTCACTGTGTGAAGTATTGTGGCTTTGGGATCTGAACTAATGGTTGATTTAACATGTTTAGTAATGGGCAACAAAATCATTTGGAAGCACTTAATGGAAAAGTTAAGTGCTTCTTTCTAAGAGAGGATCTGGTGACCAGTTTTCCTCCTTTTTGACTGTAATGAGCTGTAACAGACTTATTTCTGTTAGAGCCCAGATTAATTCTGTCTTAGCTGACTCTTCTCCTCATTTTTACTGTTAATGAAATTTGCACATTTGTTTAAAAAATACGAATCCTGCCTTTGAAATAAAGGACTTGTTTGGAAGTGGCTTCTCTACAAGCCTCTCAGTATTATGCTGCTTCTCTGTTAATTACATTTGCAGTCTTGCCCATCACTAAGTACAATGTGTAATGTGTGTTCACTCATTTTGAATTACATTTAGGAATAAACTAATATGTATAAATTAAAGTAATTCTATTACACAGAATATTGAATATAAATTGTTACTGTTTTCGTTTATTCATGTTAGCAGTTAGGTACTAGTTAGGATTTCTCTTTGTAAGCTATACATAAGTTGTTTCCTCAGAGGTTTTAAGCATTCTTTAAGTGGTATTTTTATGGTGATAATGATTGAAGACTTAGTTGAACATAAGTGAGCAAATTAGATCACAATGCCTTAAATTTTTGATTTGGGGGCTCAGCCAGTTTGCCCTGAAATAATAAATCTCTGTGTTGCTGATCTTAATCTCTTTGTCATCCCGATCATGGGTCATTTAGTTTCCCACTATACTATCATACAGATGAACAAAACCAAACCCCAAATAAAACAAAAACAAACAACCCAGATTTTATATATTTCCATGGAAAAATGGACAAGGAAAAATCTTGACTGGAGTGTCAGTAGTATTCTACCATTCTACATAATGTAAAGCATTGAACTGGATTTATAGTAATGATATTTTGTAACTAACCCAACCTAATTTTGAAACACATGGGAAATAATGCTACAAAACAAAAAATTATTTGTGATGGAGAACTGAACACATTCACAAAGCTTTCTAGAGTTTGAGGGTGGAGTTAAACAGTAGTCAGAGAAGAAAATTTTCAACTGCAATATAAAATCAATGTGTTTTCATCCATCCATGTGCATCAATGTATTTCTATTTTGGAAAGGCTTTTGGCTCTTTAATACCTCTTTTATCTTTTCCTGTCGTCATTTTGACATATTTATTGTTCTCATATAATTCTTCTATTTCCAATGTTACCTCCATGATCAAGTGAGGAACATAAGAATTAGCCTGTGGTAGAGGATGGGATGGACAAAGGAGGAAAAAAAAAATAGCAAACCAGCCCCACAACCAAAAAAACCCTCAACAAAACCAACCCCAAACAAAACAAACCTCAAAACCAAAACTGCACACCACACCACCGCCACCATAATGAAGTGTTCATAATCCATTGTCATCACCTAAAGGTACAGACAATGCTCAAAGAATTACTTTGGTTAAATGGATACTCTTGTGCTGGTCTGCCACCCACAAACCATCAGAATCTTTACTGAAGAAGAAACAACTGAGTTAATGAAGAAGTCTGAGCCTTAAAGCCTGCCCCTGGATGCTTCTAGTTCATACCAACTTCTACATATCTGTATCTTTCCTTGAGGCAATTTTTTATTCAAACTATTGCCTAGCAGAGAAGTCAGCTGGCTAATGAATAAGCTGCTATCAGTCATAAGTATCTCAGCTTTTTGTGACAGTACATAAACATACTGGCCACACTTCTTATTTCCCATGTTGTAGGTTTATCTGCAGGCACTTTTTGAACCCCATTATTACTTGAGTGGCTGAATAGCTCCCTTGCAATTTAGCTGACAGATTAGATCTACTGAAGAGTCTCTGTTTTTATCCTTGTTGGTGTATGACTGCACACGCACAAAGCACTTGGTGGGCTTGCACTATGCTGCACACAGTATTCCTGAAACACATTCACTGGAGTGAGGAGCTGACTGACCAAGTGATTTCTTCAATTATTTCAAAGAAACCTGCTCGTTACCGAAGAGCTATAAGTTATGACAGTAAGGAATACTACATGCGCCTGGCTTCTGGGAGCCCTGCAGTCTTTCAGGATGCTATAGAAGAGAACACAGTGGGTGAAACAACTCAGCAGAAGCCAGAACACGGGGAGGACACTATTGCAAGAGTCAAAGGTTAGATCATTTGTTTTGTCCTGAATGGTTTTCTTTAAATTTATCTGCCTTTATATCTTCTCATACTTTTGTATAAGGATCCTGTAGACTCCTATTTTAAGGTTTCAGCACTGAATCAATAATTTAAAAGTTCAGTAAGTCTTGTAAAGTGATTTTTTTTTTGTGTGGGTCAGGTTTTTATTTATCTTTCTCTCTTCTTTTCCAGGCCTGGTGAAGCCTCCCCTAAAACGATCTCGCTCTGCTCCTGATGGAGGAGATGATGAGAACCAGGAACAATCACAGGATCAAATTGTTGAGGGGAGTTCAATTGATGAAGAGGAAAAGACTGACAATACAACTTTGCTTCGACTTCTTGAAGAAGGAGAGAAGGTACTGTGTACTTCAAACACACTAAGCACTTACTGTGTTGTTATTTCTGCATTATATGCTGCAAGCACAAATAATTGTCCTGAATACCTTCACTGATCTACAGCTGAATTTGCTTAGTATTTCATCAGCTTCTTCCTTGAAGCCAGATGTGTGCTGTGGTTCCAAGAGATCCTGAGCTGAAAACCCTGTACTGGAAACATTCTTTTTCTTTCCTTCTGTCTGCTAAGACAAAAAAGAATATATTCTGAAACAAAAGCTACAAACTATCCCATGTTTGAATTATTATCCTGTCAGCTTAATATGTTCAGACAGAATATACACATTGAAAGTATAAGTACTGAACTTGTTCCCTTCATTAGAATGGAAAACCCTGATAACTAGTGTTTTATCCCCAAGAACAGTGTTGAACAATCATACTGTGTATTTGGTATTTCAGACTTTGTCTAACTGAAGTATACCAGTAAATGCATTTGTGGTCTTAGTCAGGTGGGCTACAGGTTCTAAAATATGCTCAAGAAGCATGGTGCAAGAAGATAAGTTGTAACATATAAATCTATATCACACAGAGAAGGCTTTATTTAATTCCCTTCCCAGTTGGTAATCACAGGCATTAGGTATGTATCTGATTAAGGGGGGAAATAGCAGAATTTTCGCTATATCTACAAGTGATAAAGCAGTGTCTGGGGCTTGTTCTGATAAAGTCACAGTCTGAGCCTGAACTTGTTAACCTGCTTTTGCTAAGTGTCTGCTTTTCATTACAGATTCAGCATATGTACCGCTGTGCTCGGGTTCAGGGCCTTGACACCAGCGAAGGGCTGCTTCTCTTTGGGAAAGAGCACTTCTATGTCATTGATGGGTTTACCATGACAGCCACCAGAGAAATACGGGATATTGAAACACTGCCTCCAAAGTGAGTAGCTTAATAGAGAGTTTCTTCAATCTTTGATAGCTGAACAAGAATTTATTTACTGAGATTTTGGAAGAGTCAACTCCAAAATAATGTCGGATTCAGAAGGACCTCAGAAGCAGTTTCCTCTCTGCTCACAAATTGCTCAATGTAGTATATCATGAAAATCAGCTGTTTCTGTACCTGCACTCTTATATGAATTGAAAGAATAATTCTTCTAATTTATCTTCTTTTTAATCACTTCTCTCTTGCCTGTTTATGCTCATTTGCAGGATGCATGAGCCAATCATACCCAGGGGAGCAAGGCAAGGTCCAAGTCAACTCAAAAGAACATGCAGCATTTTTGCATATGAAGATATCAAGGAAGTACATAAAAGGAGATACCTTTTGCAGGTAACTTGGACACCATATTTGGGTTGAGGAGCCAACCTGGATTTTTTTGACAATGTTGTCATTTTTTAAAAATAAAATAAATATATAACTGATCAGTTTTTGGAAATTGAAGGTAATCGCTGTGTTGAAATTAAAGTGCTTAAGCTGGGCATCCTTGTTTGAACATTTGGCTTACCATGGGCCAATTTATTTGGGTGTATTTTAGTGAATTTTAGTGTTCCAAAAATAAAACATCTTGGGCTGCACTAAGCAAAGACTGCTTTAATATAATTTGGTGTCAGATGTAGTACAGTATAACTAAAGGTCTGTGCCTGACCTTCAGAAGTGATGAGCAAATGTGTTAGCATTGACATGGGTTTGTCCTCTTTGTTTTCAGCCAATTGCAGTTGAAGTTTTCTCAGGAGATGGACGGAACTATCTTCTAGCTTTCCAAAAAGGGGTTAGAAACAAAGTTTATCAAAGGTATTGTAAAATAAGTTAGAACACTTAATCTGACTGTTTACAAATATCTGTGTTGAGCCATACTTGAGCCTACAGTGACCTAAAAACCAGAAACATGGCAAGAGCAATGGGTGTGAGGCAGTGAACGACCTGATAGCAACTTAGTGCTGCACAAAAGAACCACTAGGAGGCACTAGTGCCCAAATGTGAAACTTGGGGGTGGTCAGTGATGGAGGGTCATTCCAATTCTGTTTAGGATGTTACACAGCTGCTCATTTCAAAGTCTCTAACTGTATTAAGTGCATGCTATTTCTAAGAAGATGACATACCGAGGACAGAAACACTAATCTTAATCTCCTTTTAACTATTGATTCAGGTTTTTGGCTGTGGTGCCATCTCTTACTGACAGTTCAGAGTCGGTCTCTGGGCAGAGACCAAACACCAGCGTAGAGCAAGGGTAGGTGATTCTGTTCTTCACAAGCTGTATAGCTCATCAGTTTCTAATAAATGGTATTTTCAAATAAATCATGCTTCAAGGCCAGGCTGGACAAGGCTTTCAGCAACCTTATCAGTGGAAGGTGTTCCTGCCCATGGAAGGGAGATTGGAATTAGATAAGCTTTAAGGTCCTTTCAAACCCAAACCATTCTGTGATTCTATGCTTGTGTTAAGGTCAGGATTCACCAGAGAGTACTGTGACCTCAATTTAAAATCAGGCATTACCAAAATAAATAACTATTGATGTTGTGTTCCAGTTATTTCGAATGTGCTAATATCACTGGCGGCATTGGTATGTTTTCTAACTAATTAATATATGCTATCAGGATTAATGTTATCGGTATACAGATACATTCCGAAAGGAACTGGAGTGCCCAAGCCATTATTAGATTTGTCCAAGTTGTTATTTTCCCCGTCAACACCCTGTTAGATACATTTGTACTTGCACTGAATTGCATAATTAATGTGTATAATTTGAACAGTATGTGTTTAGAAATGAAAAAAGGCATTGCTAGAGCAAAAAGGAACTAAGCCCATTTTTCTAGTTGATGCAATTTACAAGTTTCAATCTTAAAACTTTAGATTGTCATATGAAGATGTAACCCAGATTTTACTGCTAAGTAAGAAAATGCATTTCCTTCTTCCCATTAGGTCTGGCTTGCTTAGCACTTTAGTGGGAGAAAAATCTGTCACTCAAAGATGGGAAGTAAGTATGGAAATGTTGGGGGTGTTCTTTTATTCAATTACACATTTTGTAGTGATACATAATTAATCAGTGCACATAAGTTGCATCTTCTTATTTGAACAAGTGGAATATACTAGTACAGAAAGTGTATCTTAGCCTTTTAGTTTGTAGTATTCCATGGTATCATTGTCACATAAGAAATGGTTCTACCGTTAAAAATGCAAGGGGAGGGACTGAGGTAAAAGTAGAGTGAGCATTGTAATATTGAAATAAGGTGTGTATATTTGGGGACAGCTGAGCACTTTGGCAGTCTGGCAGCAGAGACATTTGATTGTTGTAAAGTGAACACTTTACAGTGCTGTTATCTGTCTTCCTTAAGAGAGGAGAAATCAGTAACTTCCAGTACCTGATGCACTTAAACACACTGGCGGGCAGATCCTATAATGATCTCATGCAGTACCCTGTCTTTCCCTGGATCCTCGCAGACTACGATTCAGAGGTAGATATTTTGTCAGTGTTGTCAGTAATATTTTATATGTTGGAGGTTTTGCAAATATTACAGCTGGGTCATACTGCCTTGGTCAAAGAGACTTGTCTTTATCACCAGTTGTTTGATTTCCTCTATTTTGTAATGTTCCTCCCACTTATCAGTGCGTAGGGTATTAGAGAGTCTTAGCTGTCCTGTGCTATGTAGGCAGGTCTTTGCCTGCACTGAGTTTACAGATGTTATTGGACTGTTGCCAGGATCTATAGCTTTTTCTAAGACAGTTGCCTCTCTATGTTGCAGCAGTTCCTTTGTATTAACTTTCTACTGAACATCCAGAAGGACATTATGGCCACAGAGAAAGCATGCTTGTCCAAAATAGTGTGATATGGGCTACTGTGAAATCTGGCCCCATGGTGAAACAATTGCTTTTGATAAAGAGGAAGCATCCTGTTAATGCTTCTGTGGGCAGCCATTGCTGCCAGCTAGACCGTAACATAGAATATTGTTAAAGGTGCATCTGGAGTATTCAATAACAGAATTCAGGGGAATTGGGGAACAGGGTGAGGGGAGCAGGGCAAAAATTATCCAGAGCCCAGATGTGACTTAAAAAACACTGACGGTCTTGGATCAGACTGACGGACTGTTTTAAGCATATCCGACACTACACCTGCTGTGTGCGTAGAAAATAAAGATGACAGCCTTAAGAGGTATGTGATGTTAAATATAGTAATCAGCAGTTTTGAAAGGGTTGGTTTGTTTATTGTGTGGTTTTGTTGTTGTTTGTGGTGGGGATTTTTGTTCTTTGGGGTTTTGTAGTTGGTGTCTGTTTTATTTTTAAAGGAGCTGGATCTTACAAATCCCAAGACATTCAGAAACCTGGCCAAACCTATGGGAGCTCAAACAGAAGATAGGTTAGCTCAGTATAAGAAGCGATACAAAGATTGGGAAGATCCCAATGGTAAGTAATGATCAATGCAGCAGGAAGAGCAGATGGACGTGTACCTGTCACATGATAAGAGGGAGTCATGGGTTTTTTGTATTGTGGATCAAAGGGTCTGGATGTTGATAATCAGAACTCTACTGTGGTTTTTAGTGACTCTCCAACAAATACTAAATCAGAAAAAAGGGATGTTAATTTTCTTGCTCTGTTGTTTGTTTTAAATCCAAATAACACCTTTTGTTTGTATGTAAAAATGAAGACAAAACAGTTGCACATTCAGAACAATTTAACATTTTCTAAAGGATAGTATGGGCAGGCTCATGAAGCATACAACCATCTGTCTCTGCTAATACAGTTTGAGTGCTGCTGCAAGAGAATAAGTTGTACAAAGGAATGGAAATACTTCTGCATTAGCAGTACTTGAGCTTTTTAATTTCTTGTCTTAATGTGTGTGGTTTTTGTAAGGAAACAGCATTTTCTCAGGAAAAACAATTACTCAAAATGAGGTGCAATTAAATTACATATTCTTGATTTTAGAGCTTACTTATGTATTGAAAATAAAGCTTGTGTATTTGGCAAGGCAGCTATTGCACAATACATTTCTTGTGTGCTTTTATTGAAGATCCAAGCCTGTTCAAGTACTACAATGCTGTTGTATATCAAACAGCAGGTGGCAAAGAAGTTCATTTCTAGAAATGAACCAGTATGTTCTAAGTGTATTTATGCAGACTTTTTGACAGGAAATTAGCAAAGTAAAAGCTGTTCAAATTCTGTAGCAAAGAATTTTGAGACCTATTTCTACTCAAGCGTTTAATTCCACAGTAATCAATAAGGCTAAAAGTAAAAAAGAAGCCCATTGAATCAGGGCTGCTGAACTGCAGCCAAAACTCAAGCAGTGGCCGTGACAAAAACAGAAAGCTTTCAGGTTCTTGAGAATTAAAGCTAAAAATTCCAATTTTAAACATGTCAAAAGTCACAGAGCAATTAAAATGTAGCACTAATTTTTCCTTTTTTTAATTGCTACTGATTCTCTCACCTAACTGCTTTATTTGTTCTATGTGATTTTTAATCTTCTGCAGGGGAAACCCCAGCTTATCACTATGGGACCCACTATTCATCAGCCATGATAGTGGCTTCCTATCTTGTCCGGATGGAGCCTTTTACTCAGATTTTCTTACGATTACAGGTAAAAGTTATGTCACTTCACTTTGTGTTTCTTTTCATTTGAGACCGAAGAGAAAAATACGATCAGCTGGCTTTGTTTTACAGAAATATGGTAGAAGAAATATTTTTAGCAGAGTTGTTATTGCCTGGCAGGTTTTTGATGTTTCTCTGTAAAAGATAACAGAACTCACTTTTTTGTTTCCTTGTAGTTTGAACATTTTTCTGAATGTATGCAGAACAAAACAGCAGCAGACAAAAAACTAAGCAAGTTTTATAATGACTTTGCTCATCATGTTTTTTTCATCTGTTGTAGAAAGAATCATGTTTAGTTCTGTAAAAGAAGGAATCATATGTTTAGTTCTGTACTGGAGGTGTGAAAAGCTTGTTATTTTAAATCAGTGTGTTTATCCAAAGAGCTATTTTAGTTACTGAGTGCTAAAATAAACAAATGTTTGCAGAGCCTGGAAGTGTTTACCGTTTCAATGGGTAATGGGGTTTGTAACATTACACGCCAAATATTTTCCTAGACAGAAGCCATCAGGCAAGAATATTTGTGTTGCTCTAGAGGAGACTAAACTTTGAAATGGGACTAGCCAGCTCTCTTCTTAAAATTCTATTATCTGTATCTCAGTCTTTTCTATTATTATGTACCAGAAAGTAATACAGCTGTTTAAATCTGTTGTGTTAGAGGAAGAAACATGCTACCTTGTATAGTGTCTTTATTAGGCAGAGGATGTTCGGATTTGCCTTCTTGGAAAATCTGCTGTTCTGAGAGATGCTCTGATGCTGACATGCTTTTCGCTCTGTTCTACAGGGTGGTCACTTTGACCTGGCTGACCGAATGTTTCACAGCGTACGGGAGGCTTGGTATTCAGCATCGAAGCACAATATGGCAGACGTAAAGGAGCTCATCCCAGAGTTCTTCTACCTCCCTGAGTTCCTGCTCAATTCCAACAATTTTGACCTAGGTAGGCAGGAAGAGCTTGATAGCACTGCAATGGGTGCAAGAACAGTGCCAGACAGTCCAATGTGAGAGAAGTGTCTCATAATACGGGCAGAAAAAGATCTGTTTAACTGCATGAGAAAATGATAGATAACTTGCACATTCTGACATGAAAGCATAAGCAGGACTACTTCTGATATTTCCTGATACTACATGCTTATTCAATATTATGTTTCAAAGTCTGAATGATTCAGAACTCATAATTTCACTGGGAGGAATGTAGCAGGAATTCTCATTTCCTCTGTGATACCTCAGATTTACTTTTCCAGATTTATCAGACTGAAGGTATTTTCTTAAACAATTAATTTTTATTTTAAGCAGTTAATGATATGTTAATGATAATGTTAATTGTAATGTTCTTAT
>JANHGB010043445.1:0-11354 GCA_026283785.1 Coracopsis vasa | reverse complement strand
GGGCAAGGGCTGCCTATGCAGGGAGAAGAGCTGGAGCTGGATCCGGCCCATCATCCAGCATCCCTGTGGTGGGAGCAGGATGCAGATCCCTGTAACACTCAGGAACACGGGGGAGTCTCCACATGGTTTTAGGACCCTGCTATGAATTTTCCCCTATTTTCCAGGAATTCCCCAGTACTTTTAAAGGGATGGTGGGACTCGAGCCCATCTAGGAGGTCTTCAGGGCTTGCTGGCAACTTTCTGCTGCTCTCCAGACTCCCCTTGGCTTGCTGGGAACACTGGGACCTTTCCAGGGTTTCTTTGCCCTTTCCTGGAATTTCCATTAACTTCTCATAAATTCCTGCATCCAGAGCTGGTTTCCAAACCCTTGGCTGCACCCCTTGGATAACAGCCTCAGTGAATCAATAGCTGGGTCCAATGATGCCATATCCCCCGTCCAGCCCATCAAAAGGGGTTGGCTTTGCACTGGAGCAGATCCCACAGCAATGGAGCGGGATCACTGCCCACAGAAGGATGCAGGCAGTGCCCAGCTGATGGGTTTGCTAAATACAGCTATTCCCGACCATGCAGCAGATGCTCCTGAGGGTCCCAGCCAAGGAAAGGCCCTAATTCTGTTAGCTCATGGATTTAAAGGTCACTAAAGAGCATCTTGTCTGACCTCCGTGATACAGCACAGCCAACGGCGCCCAATTACCCATCTGCTGGGGCTCTGCATTATGGCCTATTAAAGGGTTTCTCTTGACCATGATTGAAAACAAGGCTGGGGCCATTCCTCATGGGATGCTTCCCATCATGTGTGAAAGCATCTCCTGGATACTTGGTTTTTGAGGAGCAGCTGAGCACCCGGGGGCTCTCCACACTTCTGGGGCCAAAACACTAAGTGGGTTTTGGTGCTGTTTTATGCCTTTTTGGTGCTGCTGTCGCTCTGTATCTTCATTGGGAATCCAAAGAAGGAACTGCTCCATGGGATGGGGACCTCTGTGGTGGGAGAAACCAGCTCAGCCTTGAGGGAATATGGCTTAAACTGGGATGCAGCTGGGAAGACCAGACTGGGAATGGAAACAGCATCTCTGTCATGATACTGCATGATGGGGACAGGACACAGAGCCCTGGTCTCTCAAAGCCCCCCTGGATCTCCTTGCAAACTGGCTTCATCCATCCATGCCTCAGTTTACCTCCACACTAATACACCCTTACCTAGCATATAGTCACAGGGAAGCCTGTGACTATGTAGACCTCATTAAGTAATGAGGTCTACATTAATGAAATCCTAATTCCTTAATGAACTAATAATTAATTGCTCAGTAATTAAATCACAGCCAATTTTCACACCTTCTCTGCCCCTCTTCCTTGGGTTTACAGGGGCTAATTCTGTCCTTTGCAAGGTGCCATTTAGGACCCCCTTAAAGCAAACAAACTCCTTCCTCAGCTCAAACTCCAGCTTTGGCCACTGCTCACCAGGGAGCTGATGTTCCCAACACACCAGGAGGCTCTTGTCCTCCCTGTCCTTGCAGGGGTTCAGGTCTTTTGGCTCCCTGTCCCTGTTACAAGTGGTGGGTGCCCAGCTGAGGCCGTGCAAAGAGTAATTGGAGGCAGCATAGATCACACTAACTACGGCAAATCCAATTAGCCAAGGGTTAAGCACTCTGCTGATGAAAAGCTGGGCTTCAAACTGCTGAGCCAGCAAAAGCTCTGCACTGATCAATGTCCTGTAAGGAATGGTGCTTGTTCTTGGGAGCCCGTTGCTTTCTGTTCCAACAGTGAAACACATTTCACTTGGCAGGGCCCTGCTGAGCATTAATAAACATCATCCCCGTTTAGGTCTGGTACCCAAGGATGCTGCTTCTCCCGGCTCTCCCGCACACACAGTTCAACACAATGAGGAATAATCACTACTCACATCTTGCTGGCAGCTGCTAGTAAATGGTCCTGGGATTACTTAGTGAGTGAGGAGGACTCTCGAGGTTGTATCTATGGTGTAGAGGGAATGATGCTGGGTCTAGATCGGTGTAATCCAATCTCCGGTTTATGGAGCTGGGTTGGGAGACATGGAGAAGGAGTCAGTGCACCCATCATCACCTCTGCAGGGCCCATGAGTGGGTCTGAGCGTCACCATGGATTCTCTAGTGGCTACTAAGGGTTGTGCCTCTCCTCCACCCTAACCCATCCTGCCCCATATTGCTGACCCTAACTCCTCCCAGCCACTCTGGGCATGGACCAGAAGGTCCAGAAACATCTAAAAGCAAGGGCAGCTCCATGAGGAATCAGTTTGTTCCCCTAAATTACCTCTCCCCACCCCTGTTGCCTACAAGGCACCTGCTGAACGCTGCTGTTCCTCGGGATTAGGCTGAGCAAATGCTGCCAGATAAGTAAGATGGGGGAAAAACCCCAAACCAACAATAAACCCCCTCAAAACACAACCCCCTTGGACAGGGCTCTTCACTACTCCCCATTCATTGCTGGATACTGCTCGTCTCGGTGCCATTTAAACCCCAAAAGGTGACTGCTTCCAAATAGTGAGGAGCCGAATGCTGCCCAAGTGAATGCTGCCTGGAGGGGGAGAGGGGCTGGAGGGGACTGGGACCACGATGGTGTCACCCCAGTGTCCCAGGCTGAGCCTAAGGGCTTCAGGCTGAGCCTGTGCCAGCCAAATGACCTGCTCCAGTGAGGCAGTGAGGCTCCCATCCTGCTGTGTGAGTTCAGCTCCCCAGGACACATCCTGCAGCGCTAGATACATAGGATCAGACAGCGGCAGGGATGCTGGGGAAAGCATCCCTTTGGCTATTCCAGAGTGATGTGTGCTGCATCCCAGGCCTTTGCTCCGAGTCCCTGCTCACGGAAACACCAAGACACTCCAGGAGGAAAAGGACCCAAACCCCCCCATTCAGAAATGAACATACTGCCTTTTGACACGTTTCCTTGGCTCGCCCTGAGCCGCTTCGATCTTTTGATCTGAAGTTTATTCCCCTCTGACACATCCTTTGATTGCATGTATTTATTTTGTGCCTTAAAAAGCTGGATATCAACCCAAGCGCTTTTGCTTTTGACTGGAGCAGAGCAGGAGCACAGGTGATGGCTCTGGAAAGTCAGGGGTTTTAATCCCTGAACAGCTCCAGATCTTGGGAAGAATTAAAACCCCAAATAAATCTGTCATCGGCACAGCTGAGAAGGGGATATTGAGCATGTGGGGGTCCCCGGGGGGGTTGGCCTTGGTGCAGCTCTACCAACACCTAGAGATGCCAAAATGCCACTAAAGGAAGCTGGAGGGGAGCTGGGGGGGGTGCAGGCAAAGGGCCTCAGGGTGCTTGGCAGAAGGAGGATGGAAAAGCATCCCTGAAGCCAGAATGAAGCCCTGGAGCATGGAAATGATCTCATCTGCAGAAGCTTTCAAGGACTTGATCTCTCAGCATGGCTCGGAGGGATGGGGAGGCAGCAGGTCCTGCAGCATGGGGAATGCTGCTTGGCTCATCACATAACAACATTGCCATTGAGTTCTTCCTCTCCCCCTCCGGAAACACTGGGCCTTGGGGGATTTTTATAACTTACAAGCCTATTATTATATTCTTCTTATTATTAATTATTATTAATAATTATTATTATAGCTATTTCCTTCTGGTACTTTGCTGGGTTTTGGCTGCTTGGGCTCACACTGGACACTGCATGGGTTAACCACACAGACCCAGCAGCGCTCGCCTGGTGAGTACGAGCCCACGTGAAAAGCCTCCTAGGTCATCTCCATTTCAGCCAGGCTAAGCAGAAGTTAAGGGCTTGGAAAGCATTGGAGGCAAGAGAGAGACAAGCCAGGGTTTTCCAGGAGTGGCAGCAACCAGTTCAGTACCATTTCACCAAGAAGCATCATTTCTGGTCCCATCACAGATGGCGGCATCACCTTGCACCATGTGCATACAACCAGGGCACAACCACGCTCCGGCACATCTCTGCCCCCATACAGCAGCTCCCAAAACCCCTTGGAAGCAGTTGAATCATTTCATTAGTGTGTTTTAAAGCCACCTTTCCCATGGCTCTCAGTTCTAGAACTGGTTTGTTTGCTCTCCGCACTCAAACACAATCTGTTTCAAATCACTGCAGCGCCCACATTTGCCAGCCCCTCTCTCTATCACCTGATTTTGTATTTAGGCTTTACATTGTGGGTTATGAGCAGGACGGAGCTCTCCATCCGTTAGTGTGGAAGCAAAGTCTCTCTAGGGCAGCTTCCTTGGGCTCTTATGATTAGATACCCAGCTAATGGCTGTGGTTGAAAAGACACAGGCATCATAAAACCTGCCCTCCTTGTGCTCTTGGGTCTGGGCCATCTCTAACTCTGAAGACCCAAAGCACCCTCCTGGGGTCATGAAGTTACTGGAAACCTGTTGCTAACAACTACAGCCCCAGGGCTGGGATACTCTATCCTCTTCCTCAATGGCCCTGCAAGTTGCCTAATGTAGTCAGGGAGTGTTTGTTTCAGAGCTCATTGGTGCAGAGGTGGCAAATCCCCCTGTAACCAGGCTGTGAATTCCTCTTCCTTTCCCCAACAAACCCCTCAGAAAGGTGTTTTTCCAAAGGGCAGGAGACACGGGAGGGGATGTGGAATCCCAGCTCCAAACCTTCCTCCCCAGCAGAGAGAGGAGAAACCCTTGAACCCAAGCTGGAAAAGAAACGACACCAATGGTGCACAGGGGCTGTGCAACACTTCCCACAAGAGCCCTGTCTGTGATTGTGGTTGTGGCCAGTCAATGGTAGGAAAATCCAGCTCCTTCCCCATTCCCGGACCCTCAGGACCATCCCACCTTTCAAAGCCCCTGCATCCCAGCCTGATCTCATGCTCTTAATGTGGGTTCAATCCTAATAAAGGGAACAAAGCCCCTTTTCCCCCTCCTGGACCATAACACACGAAGCATCACGCACCCTTCCTGATACACAGAGCGGAACGGATCCAGGCTGGCTGTGGGGTTTTTGTTCTCATTTTCCCTCTTCCCCTTTCCCCCCACTCCCAGCACCATGTGATCCATAGCAAGATAACAGCTTCAATTGCTCCAAATTGCTTATTGAGGACTCTGTGGTAAATCAATGACTTTAAATGGGATCACGGAATAGCAAGCCCAACAACAGTGGAATAAAAGAAATACAGGGAGCCAGTTGGCAGCGAGGAAAGCTGAGCTGAGGGTATTCACACTGCGGCTGGGGATGGGCACTGGAGCTGTATCCTGTGGGATACAGGAGACAGGATCTGCTTTGCTTCCTTGCAAAGGGCAGGGAAACTGAGGCATGGGTGAGTGCACACCCCAAGCTCTGCCCATTGGGCTCCATGGCCATAAACTGGGTTAAAATCCCCCTGTATGTGCATGCAGGTCCCTGTGCATGGTCCATGTCCCACCATGTGCTTGCAGACAAGGCTGAATTCCCATCGAAGCCATTCCTCATCCCCTCCAAATTTAACTCCAGGGTGAAAATACCCCCAGGTCCTCTCAGAACAACAGCTTGTTGGTTGCTACCAGAGAACACGAGTTATCATGTCCTTAAATAGCCATTCTCCTGCTTTTAAGCGCTCAGGTTCTTGCAGTGAGTTAGTGAGAGCAGAAACGCTGTCACTTAGCAACCTCCCCACTTTGGAGGATGCAAAGAGAGGTGGCAAAGGGGTGTTTCTGCCTTCCTTCGACTGGATATTCCAACTCATCTCGGTCCTGAGACTTCTGCCTGTGTATTTGTGAGACAAGACACCAATGAAGATGCAGGCAAACAAAAGCACCATTAGACATGTCAGTAAGTGGATGAATGGATGCTCTTCCCTTCAGGTTTTTCTCTCCCCCTTGATTAATGCATTTCATTTACTGCATTAACAACTCTTCAGCTGCACGGCCAAGGCAAGAAGTGGCCCTGCTTCAGCACAGGCCAAATAGGCAGAGATGCAACGCATGGAGGAATGGACAGACAAGCTTTAGTGCTGCTCGCAATGTCCCACCATATCACTTCGGTGGGCATCCCTTGTGCCTTTCAGGTATGGGATGAAAGAAGACCTACAAAATCATAGGACAAGTTTTCTGTTGCTCTCCATGGTCATTTCCAATCTCTGCCACCCGAATCTGGAGCATTTCAGTCCTTACAAGGCTACTGTAAAACGACTGGAAGAGGAAGAGTTGGGCAGGACATGTCAAAACCCAAAAGCAGGTGTTGGAGAAGATCATGGTAGCTCTGGGGCCATGGGGGTAAATAGACCTCAGTTAGCTGCAGGGTGGGAGAAAAAGTAGGTTATAAAAAGCACATAGAGGGTGAGAGTCTTGTGTGGACACGGGGTGGGTTTGATGTGGGTTTCACCCAGGGAAAGAGAAGCTGGATGGAGCTCAAGGCGCTTGGCTCTAGGGTGAGCTGTTTTATAGGGCTCAGGTTAAAGGCAACTGAGGATGAATGTCCCCAGTGGTCAGGGATGAGGCTGTCATTGCAGCCCCCAGGGAGGACATGGGCTCTGCTACATCCCTGCTGCCTGAGCATCCCCAGACAACACCACAACACTGCCCTCAGACCTGTGACACTGCTGGAGTTACCAACCGGAGCAGGCCAGGAGTGCAGGACAAGTGATGGAGGAGAGGGATGATGCTCTGGTCCCTCTTGGGTTGCTGGCTGCTGTGTTGGTCCCACTCCAACACACCTCTGTGGGAGATGGCTCTAAAAGAGGTGTCTGAACCACAGCCCCCATTCTGCTTTAGCTGACAGCTTATATATAGGGATCAAAATGCCAGTGACCTTGCAAGTACAGCTGGAACAGGCACCACCACAGAGCACCATCGGTGTCTCTTATGCTACTGCTAAAGAACATTCCTAGTAAGTACTTGTTGGTTCAGAGGCAAGAACTTGCCTGTTACACACAATGTGCAATGAACTAGATGATTAAAAATGCTCTCTGCAGGCCTGGATTCAGCAAACTTGGCCCATCCCAAAGAGCAGTTAAGCTCATGCTTAACTTCAAGCAGGTCCTTTTGCCTCACTGACTCCAGATTTAAGCATCTCCCTAACTCTGTGGCCTGCTCTGCACTTGATTTATTGACTGATTTGTTTAAAGATGTAACATAGCATTTATGGCAGCTTCAGCTTCAGAGACCTGCCCATGAATAGTTGTTATGAACAGAGACAGAGGCAACATCTAACTCAATTATAAACTGACATCAGAAAAGCCATCAGCTCTGCAGCACGTGGAGATCTCACCATGGCCATGCCTGCGCCTTCTCCTGCAGCATCACAACCTGGTTTGTGCTTCCCCTCATCTCCAGGGTGGTTTTTCCTCTCTGGATACTTGATGTTGGACCTTAAAGAGAGGACTGGAGGGACAGAAAGGGCAGTGGAGATCAGAGAGCATCCCTGCGAGGAGCTGCACCCACTGCAAGTTCCATTCCCACCCAAAGGAAGATCAGGGATGGGAGGACTTAAGGCTCAGGAAATGCCACAGTGACTTGACAGCGAGCAGGATGGGTCCCACCATGGGGAATAGCCCCATGTGCCAACCCTTGAGCTGCTGCCCACAATGGGGACAAACTGAGCCAAGCCTCCTCTCGCTTTGCTGCTCTCCTTGCCTGTAAATACTCAGAGAGAGCAGCTGTAAAAGTACCTCGGAGAGAAGGCAGCAGTGAAATTACATCAAGCCTTGGGGTTAAAGTGATTGAAGGATGCATTTCCCAAGCTGATACAGCTCAAGCAGCAGCAGAGTCCTCGTGCACTGAGCAGCCAGTGGAGTTTGATCAGGTTTTGTCCTTTTATCTGGCCAGACACATGGAAAAAAGCCCCACAAATGTTTTGGGAATGTTTTCAGGAGAAGGGCAGTGATGGGGGGGGGAGCAAAAGGAAAAGTCTCTGAGATGTTCTGTGCAAACACCCACTGCTGGAAGAACATCAGGGCAGTGTTAACCTTGGTGTGGGGCTGCAGCCCCTGCTGCCTGCTGGAGGCTTCTGCATCAGGTGGTGAGAGGTGATGGTGGTCCTGGAGCTGCTGCTGTAGGGATAGAAAGGAAGAGGGAGGCAGTGATTGCTGCACAAGGGCACAGCTCAAATACATAGATCTTTAGAAAGCCCCTCAACTGCAGCGACCAAACCAAACCTTCCCCCCATTGATCCCCAGCCTCCCTGCCCCTCCCCATGGGTCACATCACATCCCCCCCATCCCATGCAGAGCAGCCTGATGTGGAGCACGGATGGGCTCAGCCCCGGGGCACCTCGATTCGACAGCGAGATGAGCTCGGGTGTGTTTGCTCCAGCCCGCCCTGGCACTTCTAATTATGATGAATGGCTCTGATGGTTATCTGGGTGACTTCTCCTCCTCACCCCAGCCAGCGCCGGGGGCACGGATGCCTGACCTGCCCCGGCACACGGGGGCCAGCGCTGACACCAAGAATCGATCACAGTGATTGCGGCTATTGCTATTGCTGGGAGCAGGAAAGGGGAGGGGAGGGAGGGCTTTGCTCTTCAGTAGGGATTCCCCCAGGGAACACGGGTAAATGTGCTAAAAAGCTTCCTCAATTACTCCCATTGCACCTTCTCCGTGCTTGGCAGTGGGATGGAGAAGGGGACAGGGCAGGGGGGCTTTGGACCCCAAACCTAAAAGCCAAAATGATGCTGTAAAGCTCCCAAAGCTTCTCACCTCCCTGGACACAGAAATCTGGCTGCCAAAGGGGTTAAACATGCACGCTCCCCCTGTGAGAGATGGCAGGAGGGAGCGGATGCAGCCTCACCCCCCAAGTCTGATGGACTCACACCCCAAACCCCTTCCCCAGGGCAAGAGCCTGCCATGACTCCCTCCAGACACCCTCCTTCTCCCTAGGCCTTCACAAGGACAGAGCAGGAAGGTGCCCGAGCTGCTTCGTGCTCCACTCTGATATAAATGGGCTTTGGGAGTAAAAGCCTGTCCCATCCCAGCTCACCCCATCACTGCTGCTGGCACAAGGGGAGGGAAGGCAAGAAGAGAACAGGAGGGTGAGTACAGACTATGAACTCGTGGCTGCAGCTGAAGGTGGGCACGGTGCTAGCAAGATGCTCCTCCGGTACCCAAACTGGGAGGAAAATGGATGGCAGCTCACTGCTCTCCAAGCACAGTTCAGATCTGAAACAGTTCTGGGTCATAATGAGGGACAAGGTTATGCTGGACTTGAACAAACACCACAGACACGGCAATATGCTAATACATGCTGATTTGGATTTGATGGAAGCCAGGAAGCATTACCCCAGAACGTATTAATTAGTGTGATTATAAGGTGTTTGAAAAATAGAAATGCAAAGCAGAGGCTATAAGGAGGAAAGATATTTAAGCAGAGAGAACCTTTGAAGCTCTTCCCAGGGGGATGTGCCCAGATTCCCACACCAAGGCCAGTCCTCTCCATGGGACTCGCTGTGGCATCTTCCCTGTGACCACCCCAAGCGCTGGCCGTGCTCCCAGCTCTGAGCAACCTGTATCCCTGCGCTCCATGTGTTCCGATGTGATGGGGGAGCAGGAATTGCCAGCCTGGCTCCTCTCCCCAAGTGATTCAGCACTGCAGAACCCTGCTTTGCTGTGAGCACACCGGCAGCTCCTGCAATCATTTACTTCCCTGCCCAGATGCCTGCCCCAGGGAGCAGGATGCTGCCTTGGCTGCGATGGGGCAGGCACGTGTTTCCCCTGAAGGGGAATGGGTTTTCAAAGGGAATCTTCAATCAGCAAGCTGACAGGCAGCCCCGGCTGATTCCCTCCTTGCTCTCTCTTGTTATTGATGTTCTTTTACCCCCAATAATCCTAGCTGCCATTTCCTCCACACATACACCCCCTCACCCCCAATTCCCCAAATCACACATCAGATTCATGCTTCAATCACAAAACTGAGGTTTCCTCTCTGCTGCAGAAACCTTCCCAGTGCCTTTCCCTGAAGATGGCAGCTCGTGAAGGAGGGGAAGATGTGGCTCTGCCATAGGGACTGTGAGCATCGCACTGGGACAGAGCAAACCCAGGCTTCCCCTTGCCACAGCACAGCCATGGAGTGCTTGATGGGGTGCAATACCCCAGACTGCTTTACACCAACAGCCTTGAGCTCCTTTGATGCAGATCTGAGCAAGGAAATGATGCTCAGAGGGCTCCCATGCCCAGTAAGGGCCATCCTGCCCTTCACTGATTGACTACACAACCATCCCAAAGCAGCTTTCTCTGCCACAGAGACAACCCTGACCACAGCCGGACTCAGCAAGGGTGATGCTACCTGGGCATGATGCTGCTTTGCACCCCATGGAGTGATGCACCATCAGGGTGGGCTTGGGATGGGGAGCAGCAATCAGGTCTGGGATTATTTCCCCCAAAGCCCTAGGGTTTTAGACATTCGGATCCATAGACATTTGCTGAGGAGGAAATGGCAGTGGAAACTCATGGCTGGATAAATGGCTCTAGAGCAGGGTGCAGATGGGGTTTTCTGCTTGGAAACCTCGACCTACCTCCCTGCATGTGGCTTTTAAGAGCCCAGTTTCACCATCAGGCTCTTCAAGGAAGTTCAGGAACACCCACCCACCAATCCAAGCTGGCATCCTTCACACCAGAGCTGTCCCAGTCCCAGGCATCGCCTTCCTATCCCTGTCCTCCAAAAGGATTTAAAGACAAACTGAAACGTTCCCAGCTGCCACCTCCTTGGAAAAAGAGGATGAAGGTTAAAAATATCCTCCTGGAAGGAAGGAAAAGCCCCATCCTATGGAAAAACCAACCCAAAGCAAACCGAACCCATCAGGTCTCCAATCCTATGTTTAAAGCAGAAGGCATCAAGGGCACCTTTCCACTCCCCGCAGTAAATCCTTAACCCTTTGTGTCTTTCCTATGAAGTTCTCCATGCACAATTCATACTTATCCCCCTCCCACCATGGTTTTGCCCCCCCTCATTTTCAGGCAATGCCTACAGAAGCAGAGCTTCCATTGCCAGCCAGCACGTCGTGAAGAATCAGCTTGGGTGGTCAGTGCCTCCCTCATCCCTCCTGAAGCTGTGCCCACCCTCCTCAGAGGGGTTAACCTGGGGATTGAGCTCACCAGCATGAACTGGGATCTGGAATGGTTTTCCAAGACTGGACTCACCATGAAACCAGGTCTGGGTGTCCCCTGGGGTGGCTTCATCGCTGCATCCTGCCTGGGTCTGGGCAAGGTGAGGTGATGGATCCTCCATCCTCCACTGGATAGAGAAGGCATCTGCATTAAAAGAAGCAATTCTTGCTCTTTGCATATCAAAGAAACCTTTCCTCAATGGCCAGAGCCACCAGCTGCCCAGGGCCCCATGAGCCACAATGGGAGGGCACCCAGGGGTACCCCCAGAGCCCATTGTCCCTTGCTTTGCCCAAATCACATCCTGGAGAGGTTAAAAGAGCCCCGCCCC
>JANHGB010043440.1:16081-74270 GCA_026283785.1 Coracopsis vasa | reverse complement strand
ACTCAAAATTTTCCAGGGACAGACACATATCAGATCTGAACTTCACTTTTCTTTAAAGCAAAGAATAGACAGAAAAGGCGGAGGAAGGTGCAGAGTCCTGCCCCGAGCTGGCTTTCCCGTGCAGAGTTTCTGTCTGCTCCTGGTACTGTTCCTTGCGTCTGGTTAAACGTGGACATGAAATAAGTCTGTTGGTTGTTCTGAGCTTGCTTGTGGCTGAAATGGGGAACGTAAGCCCTATGCGCCCCTGGCTTTGGTAAGGCCCCCAGAGGAAAGAATCTTACTTTTCAGAAGCAAACAGGCTTGCAGAGTCTTTGGAACAAATTGAGCAGGAGTTAATGGGAATACACTGAGTTTTAAACAGGCAGTGAACAAACTACCTGTGAGTATCTACAGATGGAAAAGTTCAGCTTGTATAATGCTGCTGTACAGTCACTGACCATCCTAATTTCTGCAGGACTTCTTTACTTACACTATTTCTGATACCCCAACAGAAGTCCCACCCAGCAGGAATGTATGTGGGGAACTTCTTTGCATTCCCTTCACGCAATGGAAATACCATCTTGCAGTCAGCATTATGAAAAATAAATAAGTTGGAAGTCTACTCTTAATGAAAGTGAAGTAGACTTTTCTTTTTACTTCATGGTTAGGCAAAGAAAAATATAAGAGCAAATGAATTCTTTCAGTAACCCAGAGTACTGCTTTCCTAAAAAGAATGTACCTTCTGCACTTTATTCTCAAGTTGCTTGTCTTGGGTTGCATTACTGAACTGGGGTGTATTCTTTGAGCATATGCATAATAATTCTTAGCACTGGGTGCGGGAGATGGGCCGAGTCAATAGAAGCTCAATAAAAGACTTGTGAAGGGATTCAGAAATTAATCTGAGTTAAAAGCTCAAAGCAGATTGCTATTTAAAGAGAATGTTGCTGGTCTTACGTTTGTCTGCCATGTAATATGAACTTGTCTCCTTTTCATATATCGTCATCAGAAGTGTAGCTGTAGTTCATGTGCTTACCAGTCTGTTCGTTCTTAGTCCAGGAGACTTGTTTCTGTATCTTGCAAACGCTTTTTATTTGCTTTTAGTTAGCAATGACCTTGGTAGCCTTGAATAGGATATGCTTAGGATAAACAGTTTTAGGTTGTCCAGGTGGGTAAAAAATAGGTGTCCTGCTGCATGTTGACAGTGTCTTCCTTTTAAAAATAGTGTGATAAGTAGCAGAAGAGGTCGTGGAGAATTTCTGTATGTGTTTATTTTCTGAGTGCTGATCACCTTGTTTCCTTGCTGTCAATGAGATTTCTGTGCTGTGGAATGCAGCTCTGGCTACTTCATTTATGATAGTTAGTGCAGGTTAATAATAGTTCATATTGCATCCATGCAGCAAGACTGGAACTTATTTTGGCTTCCAGTAGTCCTCTGACAGGCAAGTGGTAATCTGTTGTTTTGCACTCTGTTAGGCTGTATTATTCTTCTAAAAACCAAGATGGAGGGGGGGCAGCAGCTGAATTCCTGCCTTTTGATTTCCTTCCTGTTAAACTGCTTCATTGGTTACAGAGTTTGGGCTTTTTTCTTGTAGTTAAAGGTTAGTTTGTTCTTCCTGTGTGTGGTTTTCCTTATTGTCTTAACAAAGATGCCAGGGATGGCATGCATCTTGTGGTTTTCATCTTGTGTGTCACTGTGCAGGGTATAACTTGCTCGGTCCAGCTGGCTTGCTAAATGCACCTCAGGACTTGGCTTGATGCATGAATAAGCAATTCTCTTACTCCTTCAGTGTGTCAGTACTGATGGATGAATGGTCCAGCTTAGGAAGGAGGTAGTGAGTCTGAAGCAGTGTTTAGGTGTCCTATCTCCAGTGCTTATGTAGTTTTCTCTCTAAAACTGTTTAAGGAAGGAGTCTGGAAGAGGAGGCTTTTGGCTTATTGAGCTGTGTGTTCTGGGGCAGAGCATCTCTAGAAGAGTAGCTTCTCTCAACTTGATCTTTAGAAGTGCTTAAAGCACTGCCTGCGCTCTGAGTGCGTGCTTTCCTTCAGTACCTGGAGAAGAAAGTTGTGCACATATGGAACCAAAATGCAAGCTGACAGTGAAGCGCAGTAGTTTGAGGGAGGAGAGTCAGTCAACCAGTGCTTTCCCATCCAGCAGAGACAGCTCGTTTAATTGACACAAGCATATCTTTAAATTCAAAGAAGCTCTCAGTTTTTTAGATGCCACTTGTTTATATGCGTCCGTGTTCCTCTCCATCCCTCAGCAGACAGAAAAAATGAAACCAATCTAAGCTGGTGACAAAGAAATAATGATATACACAAATTCTGGCCTTTCGTTGCACGGCTGTGTTTCTGCACATCATTTTAATAGCTTTTGTGTTTTGTCAGTAAACAGAAGTGTAGTGCTAAATGAAGTGTGTTAAATTTCCAATTAGTCAGTTTCTGGTGTTTGATGGGCTTCTCACAGCATAGAAAATACACTAGTTTCTCTGAAGAGCTTAGCTGTCAGTCTGTGGAGCGGGCTTCTAGAAACTACAAAATCGTATGTCTGCTTAAACAAGTCACTACACATATGCAGAGTTAAAACAGGTGTGCATTTTCCTGCAAACTGCATTAGGCTGCCTTTTTCTTAAAGACTGTGTAGATCCTGTATATATAGACACCATGAAAGATGATCTGCTTGTGGTCTGGGTGGTCCCAGAGCAGTTTTGTGTTGTGCAGGCAATAGCTTCCACTTAGATAGTTCTCTTAGTGTGTTTGTTTTGCCTCTGCAGTTTGTCCTGGTTTTCTGTGTAGATTAGATCTTTATGCAGCCTCTTTCATTGCTAGTCACGTCTCCTTTTAACTAGTTGCACCCCTTGGCTCTCCTGGAAGTGCTGAATGAATGCACTATAAAAGGGCTTGATGTAAAACTCTGAAATGTACAGATCTTTTGCTATCTGAATTGTGACATTTGGGAGAAGTAAATCTTGTCTTAGTTTGATGTGGTCAAAATGCTCATCAAGGGAATAATCAGGACTAGGAAAGAGATGGAAGGGTAATGACTGGCCAGTAAGCTGCAAGTGGATCCAGTGTTCTTTTCAGAGAGCTCTTCAAAAATTGGTAAAGTCTAGAAGTTTACATTGCATTGGAAAACTTTGTGGAGCAGAAGTTGATGTGGTTTGGAATTTACAAAGGTACCTACATAAGTTGCTGAAAACTTTGGCTCTCTTAGTTTGGAAAAGTGATATGTTTATGTTATATAGAATATGATTTCATAAAAATCTAGATTTCATAAAATACACAACATAAACAGTTGTAGGTTACAGATTCTTTATCAGAGATGACAGTTTGCAGGTTAGGTTTATTAGTAAGTTATGAGAAGTAATAGAGCTCATTACTCAGTGTGTGGTGTATAGTAACTGACACAACCTGTCTGAGGATTGTGGCAGAGCTGTAGCTTCTGATAGACCACGTTCTCCTTCAGCACTGAGATCAGTTTATGTCTTCTCAAAGTAGTCTTTTTTTTTTTTTTTACCTGTTGTCCTCTTCTTGCACCTTACTTTTCCTTTGCTTAGAGGGAAGTTTCGGTACAGCTTGAAGTAAGAAAGCAGTGTCCTAGCTGTCAGAGCTATGTAAGGGGACTATGAATAGACAAGGATATGTTGTAAGTTACTAAATTTGAACTTACCCCTGGCTTCGAGGGCAAGGTTGAAAATCATGGGATCTGTCCAGACACATATGCCTGCAGGATCAATAGTGGGAAGCTGTGGTGTTAATCTGCTGCCTGTGATGGTAACAGAAGAGTTATGGTCACTGTGAGCAGAGGCAAGACGTGTGTGGGGTACCTCTTACTGACTTTGTAATGTAATGACTCAAGACACAGTGAGCATGGTTCTGTCCTGTGGTACAAGGATAATAAGCCAAATATCCTCTTACACCTGAGGAATACAGAGCTACGGTACAGTTACAGGGTGTGTCTAGATTTCCAGGAGCTTATAATTAGGAAGGCTCTGACTAGAGATGATTGCTGGTGTGGTGTTTAATCACTTAGATACAACTGTTAACAATATACCGTTAAGATGGTCAGTGAACTGGCTATGAATCTTTGGCTCTTTGCTCTGCAGGGATGGGTATTTAAAGGATTCTTAAGTATAGGCTGTCTGCTGCAAGGATCAGTGTACTCTGGAGAGAGCTGTGATCTGTTCCCAACCCTATCACTGACATGTAGTGTGACTATCAGTCCCTTTTCTTTAGCTTTTCAAGATGTGAGTGGTGTGTGTTTAAATGCAAATGGAAGAGCTGCTATTTTTCTCAAGAATTTTGTCTTAATGAATGGTGTATTTGTGTCTAAAGGAATCTGCACTTGTTTGGGAGGTGTAGCTTTTTATAGGCTTCAAACTCCCGAGTTAGTGTACTTTCAGAAAATGAAAACTTCCAATAAAAACAATTGCAACATAGCAGTGTATGCAAAAAGAATAAGTAATTAACTGCAAGCTGATAAATTCCCTCATTTATACTTTGTATTCTTCTTTAGAGTGTGAGTCTAGTGGGGAGCTCTGTTGGTTCCCTGCACAGAACTTTATGCTGTGGAGCTCCCTCAGAGGGAGCTGGACAATGAGTTGTCTTGTGCTGTAGCTACTGGGGTGACTCTGAGGGCATAGAGCTGCTCTGCAAACTTGAGGGGAGATGTTTGTATTGTTTAGCTTCTGTTCGAAGTGCCATGTTTGGATTTAATCAGTGCAGTGCTTTACCTCTGGTTAACCAGCAGTAAACACTGCTGCTTAGAGCTGTTCCATACAGGTGTTGGGGACTTGTCTTTAAAAGCGATGCTGTATGGTTAACACAGATAGAGGGGTCACTTGGAACTAGTGAACTGTGTCTTCATGTAAACTTACCATAAACATAAATAAAGGTATAACTTCAGCTTGTAGTAGCTGTTTCTTAAATATATGCTTCAAATATCTGCATGAATCTCATTAATCTATGTGCTTTGTGGTCATGCTCCATTTTGATTTTAATATGTTACTGTTGTTGTTGGATGAAAGATCCACATGCATGGGAAGTAACTTTAGTCATAGAATTCATAGAATGAGGTTGGAAAAGACCTTTGAGATCATTAAGTCCAACTGTTCCCCTAGGACTTCACTTATCAGAATTATTCATTTAATGCAAGTTACACTTGCGCCTGCAGCTTTTGAGCCATGTAAAGGTTGCAGTGCAATGGCTTGTTCTGAGTGCTTTCCAGTGCATAAATAGACAAAACCCTCATTTTTGTCCTTGTCCTCATCTCTTTCTTGGTAACACAGATAATACAATGATAGGATGTTAGGTATAAATACAACTCCAGATTGAAATATTGGCTCAATAGCCCAAGTCTTTTTTCCCCACAAATAAGGGTTCCAAAATTGGAACTTTTTTTTTTGTTCTCCAACTGCAAATATTTAATTCCCAGGAGCAGGCACAGAGCTCATTCTTGCAAGGAAGTGAGTGAGTGGCGGCCTAAGTCTGACCTACCTTGGTGTAATGGGAAGCAACATGTACCCAGGACAGAATTCATTAGTGTATTGTGTTGGGGTGTATCAGCAGAGGAGGCAGCTTGTAATGAGGGGATGTGCTCTCTCACTAGGATCTTAATTGTGAGTGAATAATTGCTAGATCCGTGGCCAGGGTAGAAAGAAACTCTAATTCCAGGCGTGTGGGCTGCAACTCTGCTCTTGCATGGCCCCAGACATTGTCCAGAAAGAAGTAAACAGAGCCGTCAGTCCACAGCATTCACTTTGCATTGATGTATCTATGCCTAAAATAAAGCAGACTGCTTACTTTTAAAGTGTCCAAGCATTCTTTTCACTCTTGTGTTGAGTGTCAAGCCATTTATGGGGAAAATTGTTCATGCTGGGTTTTAAACTAGCTGTTATTTGCCAAAAACAACTGCTAAGCCTCCTGAATTTTGATGGCAAGATGCATTTGTCTGCCAAGCAGCAGTTTATCAGTGCCTGTACTGATGTTGCAGTGATTAGAGAGTAAAGAAGTTCCACCTGCCCTTCAAAGGTGTTTATTTCAAATGGTATTGGCAAAATGATTTATGCAGAGGTAGTTTTAAAGCAGCTTTTAGAGACTTGATGAACTTAGTTTAAGGAGGCTTGAGTCAAAGCAATGGGGCAGGACTCCTGTAATTGAGTAGTTAGTTCTGTTGTAGATCAGATCTCAAAAAACATGTCTTTTGGAAATGCAGGGTAAGGAAAGACTGAAGAATGTGCAAGGATAAATGGTGATGGCAACTTTCTCTTTTTAAAATGGAGTTTGTTCTGTGCCCTGCACAGTTAAAATATGGGTCAGCTGCAACCCAAGGAATCCAGCTACTTGACAATGTTTAGACAGGGGCATGGATATCTGATATCAAAGGAACTGATGAGGAGGTGTGTGATGAAACTGGAAAAGGCCGCAAGTGAAAGTATTGTATGAAAGGGTTGGTATGGCAACACACATAAAAAGAGTTACAGAACAGATTAATTGAATAATACTTATCTTGAAGTTTACTGCTGGTTTATGGCCACAGAACAAATGTATTGAGTACCTAGTCACCTGTAGTAGCCTGTTTGTGGTGGTGGTTTTTATTGCATACTGTTGCCACGCTCACTCTGATGGTGTAGGTGGCTGTAACACTGATTCCAGGATTATAGTCCTTGTTTAGATAAAGGTAACATAGCAGTGATTGTGATCAACGATAGTAGGAAGGGTGAGGAAGGCATAGAGACCATTTCCTTTGGAAATGTGATGTTTATCTGCCTTACTGCCTGTCCAGCCTAGAGTTTCATTTTTGTCTCATTTATATGAAAGTGTAAAACTGTTGTGGTTTTGGTGGGATGTGTTTGTGGTGGTATTTGCTTGTTAAATTGTTTAGTGGTAGATGAGCTGCTTTCTTGGGTAGTAGCAAATTGTGATGGTGAAAGTAACTCCCTTACATTGAAAGAGGCTGTTTTATGCACGGAAAATGTTTAGAAATACTTCTAGTATATTTCTGTAAGATTAGAAGTCTCCTTGTGTTTAAACTTGATCTGTCCTATATATGTATGTCAGTGTAAACATGAGTAAGATTTTTTTGACTGTACAGGCATCTGGAAAAAAGCCCATAAAGTCAGAAGCTGCTCAGAATGTCTGTCAGAGTACGTGTTAGCATGTGGAAAAGGAGGAGAATGAATGGAAGGATGTGTACAAACACCAAAATCTGTCTGTTGCCCGTTGTGAGGCTTTGTGTGTATGGTGTCTGAGGAGGACTTGGCTCTAGCTTCCTCATGCTAGAAGGTGTGGGGATACATTCCAGAGATGCATTCAACTGTGAGAAGTTTACTAAGCAAAAACTGACCCTGTCTATTCTTGGAGCATATCTCATGATTGGTACTTGTCATTGAGAAGAGCAGGTCGGTTGCCTGTAGGCTTGTGTTTCCTACACAGAGGAGTGTTTCAGCAGGGTGCTGGGATAAATGGCCTGTTGTAATAGCCTGTGCTCTGAGGAGCATGTGGGTGATGCTTCTGAGCCAAGAAACAACATGCATGGTACCTAGATGGTTATATCTGCTGTGCAGAGGAAATGGAGGTGATAGCATGGGAGTCGTAAGGGTTTTGGTAACAATCTACCTAGTGCTGTCTTTTATAGCTGAACCTATAAAGGGCAATTGGTCCTCTTTGCTTGTTGATATATTTAGCAGTGGAGGGTTGAGTGTGTTGTGCAATGTGTGTGTTATATTAGCTCCCCTTATTTTTCCCTTATTTTTTTTTATATACATTTAGCGTACCATAACTGTCAGTTCAGATAAATCCTTCAGCTGATTTTGGGTGAAAGAAGAGTATAGTTTTAGTATCATTGGTTAGCAAGAATCTATGTTAAAAAGTGAATGTTTCTGTATGTGTTTGAGTGTACAGTGATCTATATTGCATTACTTAGCGTTGCCCTTCTTGGGAGGGAGTGAACTTTTTGCGTTCAAGCTTTCCTGTGCTTCTAATAGTTGCAACTACAAAAGCACTTATTTCTTAGTAGTGGCAACCTTAGAATGATCTCACTTCAGCTAGGACGGTACTGGGCTGTTGACTGGTTTCTTTGCCTGGCTCTGAATGCTTTGAGTAAGATCCATGTGGAAAATTCCAGTGTGTAAATGTTGGGGAGGTTGTAGTGGGGAACCACCTCCTGTTGGCAGAGTACACATCCTTAGCTGACGGGGACCTTTCAAGTTTGGAAATGCATTATACAATGTGAAAACCAACCGTAGTGATTAAACACTGGAGAGATTCAGGAGTAGCCCTTCTTCCTGGTCTGGAGCATATGGATCCGCCTAGTAAAGATAACTGCAGAATAATGACCTGGGTAGGCTTGTGGTTTGTTTTTATGTCTGACTTGCTAAGCCCAGATCCATTGCAAACGTTTACCTGTCCTGTGTGATTGCAGCAAGGTTGTGTACTTAGCCAGATATTTAGCTATAGCAGTCCACACTTCTCCTGCATGACATGTTCGTGAGCCAGGCTTTGTGCTTCCTGAAAAGGTAACTGGATCTGGTTGCTTGTGATCTGCAGCCGGATGCAATGCCATGTGTGCTGTTGATTATTAATCAACCTCGGTGTATTAATGTTTATAGTTTCAGTGTATTTGTGTGTGTTGATGGATTATCTTCTAAAAATGAAATGGTGCCTGTGTACCTTCCTAGGAAATAACTTATATATGTGGCCAGTAGTGCTTATTACCTGTTGCAGCCAGAACATTAGTTTTTTTAATCTGAATTATTACAGAGAATACTGTATGGGTAATATTGAACCTCAGTATCTGATGCCAACTACAAGCTTCTATCTTCTGTGTTAGCAAAAGTGGGAGGACATGCAACTGAGCCCTGGAACTGTGACCCTGACTGTCCTTAAAAGATGTGGGAGATGAATGAAATAAGCAGGTGAAAATCTCCACTGCAGGATGGTTTTGGCACCCCAGCCACTCCTGATTTTCTTCTACATGAACCACAGTGATGTAGGAAAGCTGGTGTCCTGAGCCTGAGCTTGATTCAAAGGTATCGATGGAACTTGCTCTTCAGACATACTCTGTCCTGCATCCTGCAGTGCCTAGTTTGCATTTCAAGACAGTAAAATTGCACACACTCTTAGGAATCCAGGCTGGAGCCTTTTGAACAGGAATGGGGACTGGGTCAAACACTTAGTGCTGTAGTGCAGTACTCTGCAGATGCTGTGGTAGGTGTTCTGAGCATACTTAAATTTCCAGTTAGAAGTGGCAGAGTGAGCTACAACTTGGGGACTGAGCACACTACCCCTGAAGGACAGACAAAGCTTACTCATTGATGTGTGGGGGAAGAAATTTGGCTGTGTAAAATGAGCAGGCATAGCTCCAGGCCAGGAATGGACTATGACAGCTGTCAGTGCACTTCATCCCTGCTATCAGGCCCTGAGAATGTGTTCCAGGGCTGATAATAATGAAAGGTCAAATGCTAATGCTTTAAATCCTTCTTAAACATCTGGAAGGAATCAAAACCATCTTTGCAGAGTTCCTGACATTTACCTGTCTTTGCTTCCCCCGTTCAATGGTAACTTGAACCTTTGTGTGGAGTCCTGGGATGTTACCCGAACTATTGAACAGTCATGAGGGGAGTTCTCCCTTTCCCTGGTAAGGTCAGCTAACTAGCTGTCATTCAAGCTGGGCTGCAAACAAGTTCACATGGTGGCTGGTTGCCAAAGTGGAAAGAGATTGTCTGGGGTATGCCACTGGCTTTCAGGTGACTTGAAACTGGTTACAAACTTGTTCCTTGAACTCTTGCTTTTCTTTTTTTCCCTGCTCTCTCCCTTTTTCATCTTTCAGCACAGAAAAACACCGGTCATGGCGGGTGATGCCATCTTGATCATGAAGGGCTTGACAAAGCTTAGTAAAGCAATCGTAGAAACCCAAGCAGGACAGCTTCGGCAGGTGCTCCTTGGGGGTGATGCAGTTACCATTGCAAAGGCTCTCCAGGCCACTGCTGAAGAACAGTTCAGTTCTGCCTTTGGGAAAATGCAGGTAAGCAAAGCTCTTTGTGCACAGTCTAGTCTGATGTTTTGCTTTTTGGTTTTGTTGTGAGGGTGGCTAGCAGCTTGTGTTGTGAACAAGAACCTAATTCTGAAGTGCTGGATTGATAATACAGGTGTTGTAACACTCTGGGAATTCTCCAGGATTTCGGTGGTGTGCAGTAGGTGCTTGGACAGGAACGGGAGGAGAATGTTACTGCAGAGTGTTTGTTTCCATTACAGGGTGTTTAAGACATGCTGAAAATGAAAAGTGCTCTGTTCCCTTCACCTTGTCAAAGATCAAACTCTTGCTACCGTGGGCTAGCAGCTTTGTTATTTAAAGTCTCCTTTAAAATTCAGTCATTGGTAATCTCTCCTTTGACTAAGTGAATGAGCTCTTCTAGAGTCAGTTGGATTTATCTCAGTGCTGCTTCCTTTCTTGGCAGAATTGGTGCAGAGTGGTTCAGGTGTTCATCACTTACAGCCCAGACTGGATTTTTCAGAGCTGAGTTTTCAAATAAGGAACTTAAAAGCCAGATGTTTTTAAAGCAACAGGTTCTATCACCAGACATGGAGATGGATTTATAAGAGCTTCACGTTTGCTGTATAACCATCTCTTGAAACAGTGGGGCTTGACTGAGGATAAGAATGCCTCTTAATCAAAAATGATCATCATTTATCATCTTTTAGACAGTGTAGCTCATAATCATTTTTGAAACAGAAACCAAGTGAGGTTCTGATGTTTTCTATGCAATTAGTTTAGACTATCGTGGCTGTCATGGCAGCCTATAGCTTCAGCCCTAGAATCTGGGGCTGTGTTTCTTTCCTTGTATTTAATAGAAATTCCCAAAGTGTGTTTGTGTATGGGGCTAATGCTTTGTCTTGCCTTTGTCCTCCTTTTTCATCTAGGAAGAGAGAGAGGGTGTCCTCCTGTTTCTGTGCACAGGAGGGGCCCCACAACCAAGCCTGCAGAGCACTTGCCCTGTGTTCTGTCAATGAATTGCATGCAAAGCTGCTGCCAAAGTACAGCTTGAGAAGAAACATATAGTCTGAAGCTATGACACTTTCTGTTTCAAAGAAAGGGAAGCTTTTATGTCACTACTTTTGATTTGTGGCAGGGTTTTGCCTGTCTCACATGCTTAAAACTTAAGTATGGCAGTAGAGAGAACTACTTGCTTGTAATAATTAGTATTGTGGCTGCAGTCCCCATCTGTAAATAGATTTCTTCCTCCCCTGTGCTGTGACGTTGAGATTCAGAATAGCATGAGACCTGCTGAATAACAGGAAAGACCATGTTCTGTATTTTTCTGTAAGGAAAAGAAATGCAGCTAGTGTTTAGGAAAGAGCTTAAAATATGCTGCCTCCTTCCCTCACCACAACAGGATTTAAGATCCTGTTGATTGGCTGTAATAGTCATCAGTTCTTCCATCAGCATCTGCCATACTGAGATAGTCAACTAGAATATGTCAAGAAACAAGTAAACAGGAGACAGTGCTCTGCTGTGTATGTTTGGTTCTGTTTATTTCCACACTGAAAAGTGGTGGGAAATACCTGCATTTACTGGGGCAGCTCCTGCAGGCCAGGTCAGAACAGAAAAGACTGTCAGGAGAAGCTAGCCTTGATTGTTGCTGTGTCTGATGCTGCTATCCTTGCTTCAAGCACAGAATTTTGTTTATTTTGTGATGACAACAAACCAAACCACAGTTTAGTGGTTGAATGATGAAATGTGTTTTGCAGTTGGCAATGTCTTGGCCATGGAAAGCTGAGCTTACTTTGCCAATAAATAGGCATCTGCTGTTGCTTTTGGTAGGTTTGGGCTGGTAAGTGCTGACGTTGCATGATTAGGGACAGGACGGCAGGAGGGAGCATGGTAGAAGTAAGAACTTAATATTATGAGTTATAGCTTTTTGTTGTCCCTCTTAAATATATGTCAAACAATATTGCAGCTCCCATTGACTGTTATTTCTGAGCAGTGTCCTAGTGAACTCCACAATTAGTGACCCTTCCTGCCAGTGTATGTAGAAGGTGCCTTCAGTTACAGGTATTTGAGAAGCTATGAATGAATTTGTCAAATCAGTGGGGTTGAAAGACTACCAGTGATCCCAGGTGTCCTCAGTGTCTTCCTTTTTCCTGTCTCTTACTGTGAATGTCTGCAGTGCCAGAGCCTTTACAAATTACCTGTTGTGGAGACATGACAGCCTAACTGCATGGCCACCTTTGGGGACCACGGATGGGTAGGGAGCAGGTTTTAATTTCTTAAAGTACTTCTGTTATTGTTTGCAGGAATTGGGCATACAGCAAGAGAACTTAACTGATCTCGATGAGAATTTTGGAAAAGACTATGACTTCTCAGCCCGAGACTCATCAGATGCTCCAATGGACTTCTCCACTGCCCCCAGCAAGCCTCATGAACACAGCGGTGAAGGCCCTGCTTACTCTTACACTACAAATGGACCTCTTAGAAGTGTTGGTGAGACTGGAGATTCTGGCACGGGTCAGAAGCCTTTCCCTCCCAAAATGGATGCAAGATTATTTGGAGGCTTTAGGGACCCTGGAAATCCTTTTGCTGCTGCTTTTGGACAAAATAGGGCTTTTCACCAAGACCATTCCTCTGTTGGTGGATTAACAGCTGAAGATATTGATAAAGCCAGACAGGCCAAAGCAGGTTCACAGCAGAAACCCTACAAACAGATGGTATGTCTTTTTAAATTAAGGATTCTCAGTACTGCAGTTTCTGTACTGGATTGTACTTACTCACCTCCTCCTGGTTTTCTCTCATTTCTTCCTCTTCCACTGTTCCTCTTTGTGGATGTAAAAGAGGGAAGTGTCAGTGCTCATTAACTCTGATCTCTGTGATTTTTTTATGCTGTCATTAGCTTTTCTTGTTCTCCTTTCAGACCTGCTGCCTCTATATCAGATATTCTGATATGAGAGGATGTTTAAAAAGCATGCATAGGGTTAGACTTTTGTATTAAGGGGAGCTCTCCTTTCATTCACTGGACAATGAAGACTCCATGTATTTATTGATGTATATTACAGTAATGAAGGGTTTGTATTTCATCCCAGGTTTTGGAGTGAAATGTTGAGCAGGTGGGTTCAGCTGTAGCCTGCAAAGGTTTGAAGACTGACCTAAAGAGTCTATCTTCTCCTTGAAAGGCCCTGTTCCCTTTAGCTAGTTGTTTTGCTATGGCTGTGAAGAATGAATTGGGCCTAAGCTTCTCTCAGTGAATGCTGTGGTTTCCTACCCTGTGTCTTACAGTCCTTGTAGAAGTGGGGGGAATGTTGCTCTGAGCGTTAGTAGACTGGAGAGTATTGTAGCTCACAATTGTTGCTTTGGTGCTTCCTGCCCTTGTGTGAGGCAGCACAGAGAGCCCACAGCAGAATTTGCAGTGCAGGTACTTGCCGTCTGCTCTGATCTTCTGTCTCTTTCCCCAAACCCAGTATAGGGTGATACTGCAGGTTCACTCACTGAGGATATTGCTTTGATGAGTCTGTATGCTGCTTCTGCTCCAGCTGTTGTGCACAGGGAAATTGTCTGCAGTACTATACACCTGATAGCCCTCCATGAGCTTTAATTCCATGTGTGGAAGGGAGTTTGGGTTGGCACTGTGCTGCTTCTCCAAGTTCGAAATATAAGGGCTGCTGAGATGAAAATAAATAGGAGGTCTCTAAACGTGCTTGTTATGTCTTTCACATTCTGTTGTCTACTCCTCTGCTTAGTGTATGTTTTGGTTCGTGGTGTGTCTGTTCTGCAGTGTGCTCACTTGAAAATCTCTCAACGTAAGGCTCAGTGTTCAAGAAAAGCTTTCTGTAGCATGGAGTTGTTCAAGTGCTTTCAAAGTTGCACTCTGAATTTGCAGGTCTCTGGCCACATGCCCAGCTCATTTGTGTATTTCTCTTTGTTTTGCTCTCCTTTGCCCCTTTCTGCTGCAGCTCAGCGAGCGGGCCCGGGAGAGGAAGGTTCCTGTCACCAGGATCGGACGGCTCGCCAACTTCGGAGGTCAGTTTGCACATCCACACTTGCAGTCACTGTGCTTGCATGTACTGATTGATGACAGGCTATGATACTGCTCCTGCTGAAGCAGTGGTTGCTTCTATTTTCTAGTCAAGTTGCTAATGGGAAAGTGCTTTCCCACAAACAGCTGGTTAGCTTAGAGCTTGATTTGGGCTTTTTCATTATAATTCATTACAATTCTTGGCCTTTAATCAGAATGAAGTTATACTTTGAATCCTGCTTTCTGTCACTCTTGTAGCCTATCTAACTGTTACTGTGATAGTATGGCAAAGAAAAGAGCTCTCTACCTGAATAGACCTTTCAGCTTCATTCAGGAGGCTACCCGTAAGCAAGAACTGCAGAGTTGGCATGGGGTTTCATTTGGCTGAGCAGAGCAGGCCGATACTTTCCTGAAACTTAGTTTCTATATACCTGTTCTGGAGGGAGAGAAGTCACTCTTAAGAGTATAGGGCTGCAGATTTGAGAGTGCGCAGTAGAACTGCACATCTTCATGGTAACATATACTGGGCCGTGCTGCATTAACTGCACCTCGCTCCCTCCCTCTTACTAATTCTTCAGTCTGTACAAATATCCTAGTCCTGCATGTGTGACTTCATTGAAGAAACCATCATTCTGGTCCTTATAGTGTGCTGCTACTGTCAAGCATAGACAGCTGGAGCAGCTGTTATTAAAAATAATTCCTTTCCCAACCATATCCTTGCTACTTCTCTGAGCAGTGGTTAAATATCAACCATATCCTTGTGGTATTGATTTTTGGGGGTGGGGAGGTTTGATTTACTTAGCCATTGCTTATAAACCATTTTCTCCCAGGATGTAAAGTCTGAGCTTGAAAGATCAAGCTAGCTGAAACCTATATAAAGAATTTATTTGCAGACCAGCACTTAGGATGTTAAAAAATAGACGTATCTTTAGTAATAATAACAGATGGTGATTATCTAATATCTTGTATCCAAAACCATTACAGGACTTGGCATGTTCCTGAGAAAAAGGAAACTATTGCAGTATTGCAGGTGGAAAAGTGATCACAGTTAGTCTTCCTTAGCACATCATTAGATGAGTAGTCTCTTGTAGGTGGTTTTTTGGTTGAGTGGGGTTTTTTTGATGACCATAGTGTTTTGAGATAATAGTAGCCTATCTAGGTTGTGACTGCTGTATACTCTCTGAAGTAGCATGTTAGGCCCTCGTGGCTCTTGGGATTCTCTTCCACAAAATTTGATAAAGAAGCACATGTGCAAAGGAGGCATCCTTGTGTTATGGATCCCAGAAGAAAGAAAAACAGTCAAATGTAATTCAGATCAACTATTATATTAAAAATCAAAACCCCAACCCCTAATCTTCCTCTGTGTGATTCTTGTCACAGTAATATACACATTAGGAGGAGTTGAGGGCAGGGACTGATTCTGTGTAGTGCAAGGATAAACAAAGTGAGTTTTGTGATGGCTAAATGTTCTAATGTTGGTCTCTCTAAGTTAGCTGCAGGTGGTCTGGCTTCTCTCCTTGTTTAGTATTCCTTAAAAGGAAGCAGGATTCAAGAGGTGCTCTTTGGAGTAGCAAGGCATCACTTTAAAACTCATTTGACTTCTTTGTTTTTAAGCTCTAGTAGCACACAGGTCTCTGTTCTAATCCAGCCTTGATTTTCATGGCAAGTGTCACAACGCTTCTTGCTGTCATCTTCCAAATTTATCTGTGGCTGCTTGCTGACAGCTGGTGGATACAAAGTGGCAGATGACCAAATCTTCTGTAAACCCTGAGCTCCTGTGCTGTTGCTGTATGCTCCAGCTCTTGGCATGCAGGGCTGTTACATGAGGAAAGGCTGACTCATGCATCAAGGGGAAATATAACTGCCTACCTGTCTTCTGCTAACCTCAGGTTACAAAGCAAAACAAAAATCCCCACAAACCAAAACCACAAAGGGAAAGTAAGAAAGAGGTTGTTTTTAAGCAGCATCCCAAATAATATCTGTGTGTCATCTTATTTTTTGGTCTTGCCCTTCTCTTCCACTTCTGTTTTGTATGATTGAAGTTGCTGGCAAGACAGCTCTTGCTTTCAGACTGCTTTTGGGGGGGGACATTGTGTTGCAAAAATAATGTCCAAATTCTCAAGTCTCTGCTATCCTGTTAGCACTCACTGCTTGTCTTTCCCTCTGAATTCTTCCTTGCAGTGGCAAGGAGAAATAGTATTGTCAGTACATACTGGCTAACAAACAAAGAATATGGCTTGCAGGTAGGTTTTCTTCCAGTTTAAGAAATCCCTTGGTAATATTTTGGTAGGCTAGGCAATGTTGAAGAAGGTTGCTGATGGTATGAGGAGTCTGAGCAGCATGGGCAGCTCCACATGGGAAGGGCTACCTATAAGGAACACTTCTTAGCAGTCAGATCTTTATCCACATTGGCATGAGCTTTTAAACAGCCTCTAGAACTGCATAGAAAGAGGGTCTCCATTTATAGTGAGCAGCAGCTCCTGCTTGCTGTTTGCTCCAAGTTTACAGTGCTTTTTCCAACCTGCACATAGCTTTGGGAGAGCCAGTGCAGTTGTGAAACCCTGTTGGCTAATTCTAGTGTGTTTTTCCTGACTGGCTCTCATCTGATGAGCAATGTTCTCTACAAATTGCATCTTTAAACCATGAAACATTAGCTGATGGCAAGAGCTGTGGTGTACCATGTGCTTCTACCTGGTTTTGATTCCTTGGAAGTTGTTGGTGAGCTTTGGCTTGTGGTTGACTGTTTTCCTCTTAGATTGTGAGCAGGGGAAGGCAGTACTTGTGCACCTCTCCTAGCTACTGACTGCCCTCACTGTCAGTCCCTTCTGAGTCTTCTTAGGAATGATGCAAGAGACATCTACAATTTTTAGAAGCATCTGCGGACTGAAGAGTGAGGCTGATAAAAGGAGTCTCATGAGGGTGCAAGAGGTAGTTTCCAACGGAGATGAGAATTTTTGCTTTTCTAAGATCCAACCCCACTTACTGTATATGTAACTTTTCTTGGAAAAGGCAAAATAAGCTTAAATTATAAGTGTTTCAAAGCTCAGCGGTAGCTGAGTTGGAAGCTCCCTCTGCCTGCACAGTGTGTGTGTTCTCTTGTGCATTTTCTCTTTTCTTGCCTTTTCAACAAAGGTCAGAAACAAGGTGGAGGATGCTCCTGTTCTATGAAGGAGCATAGCTTAGAGGAAGTAAGGCTTTTGTGCACTTTTTGTTTTGTTTCTTGTGTGCTTTGGGGTACTATCTTCATTTGAAGGCCCCAGAAAATCACTGTAAGAAATATAATGGTTGAAGAGGATTTATCCCCTACCACCACCACACCATTCAAACCTAAATGTGATTCTGACTTTTCATGGTGGGATAAATCCCACTTTTTTCTTTACTTCCATGCTAGAGCAACAATACTTTAGACTGGGAGAAGATGGAGGTGTTGAGTAGATCAAAAGTGGAATTCATGTAACTATTCCTGGGGTTCATGTAGCTGAATTCCCATGCTATTGGCATGATCCCATTCACACTTGAATCATTCCTCTTGTCTTTGCCTGTTCTTTTGCAGTCCCCCTTTAATATTAGAGGGGATGTTGATCTCTCAGCTGTGGTGTCAGGACACTGTGGTAGGTGGTGGACAAATGAGTAACAGGAGGCAGGAATACTTGGACTGCAGAGTTTTCCTGGCTTCCCACCTCTTCTGGGAGCAAAGCACATCTTGCTAGGAAGACTGGAGATAATTTTCTCAAATGCTTGCATGTCATTCTGAGCTAATGTTTCTCTGTAATCAGCACAAAATCCTTTCCTGAACTTCTTTGTCCTTTGTATGTATTTTTGTATGCTGCTTGCAGCAGCTGGTGTGACTGATGGGGGTTGCATTTATAGTACTAAATATCCTTCATTTTTATTTGTTTTATTTGATTGTTTTTCTTCTCAGAGTTGGAATTGGTAAACCAGATTTTTCTGCAGTGTTGGTTTTCTGTTTCATGCTTATTTTGTAGCCTGATGGGTCGTTGGTTCCACCCAAACAGTTCTTGATCCTCCCTTTATTTTCATTCTCCTTTCCTTGCATCATCCGGTTTTTCTAAGCAGTTTCTGTCTCCCTTCATCATATTCCTGGTTTGTAAGTTTATTATTTTAATGATATAATAAGATCCTTTTGCAATGGAGAAAATTCAGGAAGCTTATAGTAGAGTCTAGCTCTAATGTGAGTGTAGCAATTGTGCAAAAATAAAGCTAGCCTTGAGGTATGTTTTTAAAGTATATACAGGAGAACTACAGGATTCAGCTGTCACCTGAGTGTGGCTTTCTTCTGGTGAGCATTTCATGCCCAGAAAGCTACTGGACACTGATACACAACCATCTGCAGCTTGCAGAATGTTCTGTGCGTTGCTTGCAGTGCTTGACGTGACTGAAACAAGGGCACAGGCTGCTCCAGGGGAGGGTCTCGCCCACCCCTGTGCTTGGCAGGCTGAGCACAGTGATAGCAGCCCATTCAGTCTCCTGTTTGTTTTGTTGTGGCAGTTGCTGAGCAAGAAGATTCTTCCTGGGTAAAACTGATTCCAGGCCATCTCTAGATGGACTTGAAGTGTAACGGCTGCTGGAGATGCCTGGAAAATGTCTGAAGAGGCACTCTCCTGGTACAAAACTAAATGGCATTTTGCAGGCCTGAAATAATCTGCCTGCATAGAGTGTAGAATACAGGAGTGTGACTTTCTAGAGGTGCTCTGGGATGCTATTTTCCAAAGTGCTGAACTGTGGATGTTCAGCGATGCTGAAAATTGCCCCAAAATGATAAATCTTGGAGGAAATACTCATCTTGCAGACAAGGAAAATGAAAGATGTCAGAAATGACTTGTGCAAGGTCAATAGACTAGTGGCCCAGAGGAGGAGAGTGCTTTTCTACAACCCTGCAGGTGCTTTGGAGAAATGGCTCCTAATAACAGATGGATGGTGTGTGGTGGGTTAACCTTGGTTGGCAACTAGGCACCATGCAGCCTCTAACTTGTTTTGTCCCACAGCATGCTGAAATAGGAAGAGCAAAAGCAAGAAAGCTTGGAAGTTGAGATGAAGATAGTTTAATAGGGGAAGGAGAATTCCATGTGCATGCAAAGCAGCAAGAGAAATTGATTTCCTGGGAAGCAGAGCCTCAGCATTTGTAGCAGCTACTTGGGAAGACAAGTGTCGTAACCCCAAATGTCTCTCTCCCTTCATCCTGCTTTCTCCAGGCTTTTACTGCTGAGCGTGATGTTAGAATTGTAGAACTGTAGAATGGTTTGGGTTGGAAGGGACCTTAAAGCTCATCTGGTTCCAACCTCTGCCACTGGCAGGGACACCTTCCACTAGACCAAGTTGCTCCAAACCCCATCCAACCTGCCCTTGAACACTGCCAGGGATGGGGCAGCCACAGCTTCTCTGGGCAACCTGTGCCAGCACCTCAGCAGCCTCACAGTGAAGAATTTCTTCCTTACGTCTAACCTAAATCTCCCTTGTGTAAGTTTGAAGGGCATGCATGTCCCTTTGATCAATTTGGGCCAGCTGTCCTGGCCATGTTCCCTTTCAGCCTACTCATTGCAGAAGCAGAGAGGGGAAAAAGCCCTGATGCTGTGCAAACACTGTTCAGCAACAGCTACAACATGGGTGTGTTATCAACACTTGTAGTTACAAATCCAACACAGAGCATGCTGCAGGCTGCTGTGAAGAAAATGAGCTCCTGTCTCAGCCAGACCCAGTATTTGTCTTCGGATAACGTGTGCCTAAACCACAGCCTTTCTGATGGGTGGGTGTGTAAAAGAGGCCTGGAAAACAAATCTGGTGCCATTTCAGGAAATGGGTGTTGTGGCTCTGAAACCTCCTGTCTTGAAGTCATTTTCTGAACCTGAGAGCCTCCATCTGGTTTGTAAGAAGAGGAAAGGTGAAGTTTTCCACATTAGTTTTTGATGTGTGAGCTGTTTGTGCTCCCGGTGCCACAGTGAATGAAATTCAAGTTGATAAAGGCGAAGGTAATATGTTCCTGAAGTTCATAGTTTGACTGATCCCTAGTACTGATGTTAGTGGGTGCAGTTATAGCCATGAGGAATTTAGGCTGTTACTTAATCCCTAATTTCATAGCTCTTCTGATAATAACTCAGAACAAAGGAATAAAGTGAGCAACTGAGACTTAAGTGAGAAATACTACATTGAATTGTTACCTGTTTCTCAGGGATAGGAGGTTGCATATGCAGCTGACTTCATTTTTTGCAGGCTTAACCTGTAAGAAACAGCAAACACCCAAGATGCACTTGACCATGCACAGTCCCAAGACTGTTACCTACGCTCCTGTTTGAACAGAAACGCTTATTCTAGTGTAGTCTACAGTATAGCTTAGTTCAGATGCTCAGCTGTGTATGTCCATGAGAGGGGAGGTGTGACACACGTTTGTTTGGAGTCTGATCTTGCCTACACTGGTGTAAACCACAAGCATGCTTTGGAGCATGCTAGAACTTCTCCAGGTTTATTCTGGAAGACAGAGTAGACTCTGGCTCCTCAGTCTTTTGTTTGCTTTGAAGTGGTTTGTGTGTGAATAATGAAGAGAGATTAGAAACCTTGGTTATTTTGATTTTAGGTGCAGGCAATAAACCTCAGTAGCAATCATAAAGCCTTTGGAAGCAGATGTATTTAATTTGAGCCAATTACTGCCAGCCCAGTTCAGTCTGACTCTGATAATGACCAAGCTGATTTTTGATGGGGAGCGTTGCTTTGGAGGTGGTGAAAGTGGGATCAAGGCCAACAGAAGTGCTCCACGAATGGCTTTCAGTCCAGAAAGCCACATTTTGTTGATAAGATGCCTATCTCCATTGGCTTCCTGTCTGACCCTGTGCTTTCTGCTCCAAGTTACTGTCTTGCATGTGGGATCTGGTTGGAGATGACTGTGTCACAGCGTTTTAATAGACTTCATGCTGTGTTTGAAAAGTCTCTTTGCTTCTTTCCTATGGAGTCTAGGGATATTTTTCTCCCTTTGTTCAGCTAATAAAATCTCTGGATTTCTGGTGCAAAAGACTTACTTAGTGGTCATGCATGTCTTGGTAGTAGTGAAGAGTCTGCATAAGGTAACTAGTCACAGCAGACTTCCTTAGGCTGAAATTTGGTGTTTCAGCACTGCACCTCCCTAGGAAAATGTGCAGAAATTTCATAAAACTTATCTTTTAATTTTATTTTTTTTTTATTTCAGGGCATTTTACCCTAAGTATTGTAATGTTAAAATCATGACATCCTGGGAAAGTTACATTTTTCTCTGGACGTAGATCTCTATTACGCTCTATGCTCTTCAACATTCATGTGTAATGGAGAATGAAAGGTTATTTGACAAGGGCAGCCTTTGTTTTTTGATCTGAAACATCTCTGTAAGGGTATGGGACTGACCCTGGAAACAGTCCTTGGGAAGGCTTTGTAATGCCGCTGGTGTCTCCTGTGCTTTACCTCATACTGGATTCTTTGGTCTAGTGCCTGTAGCCTGCAAGGCTGCAGATGGGGCTATTTCTGAAGCAGATACACTGTGCAAGCTTGAAATCTTTGGTAGAGGTGGGGTTGTGATTACCTGGTGAGAGGGAGGAAAAACTCAGTGCAAGGTAAGGTTCAACTGGTCTGTGCCCAGGCTTCTCACTTGGCATCTGTTTCCTCCTGCACACATGCATAGAATACCATGTTTTGGTGAGCTCTGCTTCCTTCATGATGCTGACTGTGTCCCCTGATTGTTCCATCTGAGAAGCTGTCCAGTAGTGCCTCAAGGAGGGCTTGGAGTGCTTGGAAAACGTGTACCCCCAGTACTGCTGGCAGGGTGGAAGTAAGGCATGGCAGGATGCACCATTGCTGAGGAGATGTGCAGGAGCACCAACTGTTCTGGTTGCCCATGTCATTTATTATCCAGAAAAATAAGTATTTTGAAACTGGGAAGGCAGTGAGACCTTTGGTAGTATAGATTACCTCCTGGTTGTATCTGTGTCTCCTTTAATCTGTGGCTTTGGTCAGGTTAGTGGAGGCAGATAATGCTGCTTTTGTAGTCTTATCTTTTGTAGCTTTATCTGTGGCTGTGAAACAACACCCTGCAGGGGTGATAGTGCACATGCGTTGCTGGTGTGATGCTGGTGTTCCCTCTCTTGGCCTCACTGTTGCTGTGCAGGGTTACTCCCAAGCACAGCCCCTTGGAATTGCAGGTTACAACACTGCTTGCATAAGGGCCTCAGGAAAGGCATGTTTCTGTTCATCATAATCAATGAGCACATGGAAGTAAAGACAGCTAATGAGCACAAATAAATCTGGATGCTTAGTAGGGTCACAGAGCCTTAAGCTCCATTGGCAGTGGCACAATTTTGCTTTCCCTGGGTGAGAGTGATTCTGTTTCCTGAGAGTTATACTTTGAAAACCATGTTGGTTTTGTATTGTATTGTAGTTTTCTTCCCATGTTCTAAACTACACAGTTTGAGTCTACAGCAGCACCTCAGCCAGTGCACAAGCTCTGAGTAGCACTCATTGACATGCTTAATGAAAGTTGGATATCCCAGACTGGCCTAGCCTATGATGGCTGGCCTGCTGGGCTGAAACCAGTTCAGTGCCAAAATTGAAGATGACTACAGGCTGTTCTGATGGAGCTGTTCTGTTGCAAAGACTGTGTGCCTTAAGGTTAATTACAAAATATGCCTCTGTATGTGGCTCAAAAGGCTTTTTCATTCTGATATGGGTGTTCTTCTTTTGAAGGATTAGCTGTTGGTCTGGGCATTGGGGCATTGGCAGAAGTTGCAAAGAAGAGCCTTAGACCCGAGGAACGCAATGGTAAGCCCTTCCTATAGCTGCCTTCTTTCTTTTTTTAACTCCTTTTTCTTTCTTTCCATTTTGGTCCCTAACACAGTTTACCTGCATTTGCAAGATGGTATTGTTTTGAAAGCCAGGATGGTGAGGCATCTGGAATAACAGGGGGACGTGGGTGGTTCTTCTAACATACTCCTTCTCTACCTCCAGACTCTTCTCCCACTGAAGTACACCATAGCCTCACTACACAGAGGTCCGAGATATGTAAGAGAATGAGTTTATGCCAGCACAATTTGTACAGCTTACTTTAGAACACATATCCCCTGAGTTTGAATACTGGCCCTGTACTGAGGGAACTGATGAAAGGGTTAAACATTTGCAACTAGAAGTAAAAATGATGTCAGATCGTTCCTGGTTCAGAGCATTGCTTTGAGAGAATGGCAACTTGTAATTTTAGGTAATTTTATGTAATTTTTAATGGTCCTTGTAATTTTATTCTGGGGCCAGTAGTGTTCTACTGCAAGGCCAGTTTGTGCCTTCCCCTGATCATCTTTGGGGGTAGGGGGAGGATGAAGACTGAGCTAGTGTGAACTTCCATTGCAGCAAGTACTGGAGTGGCTGACAACTGAAGAAACTTGGAGGTGTGAGAACCCTAAAAAAGCCAACCAAAAAGCCTCAAACCAAAACCCAGCACCCCAGCACATGAAACACATTCTCTGTGGTGTGGGCACAGGAGTAAGGCATGAGTTGTGTGCCACCCAGGCCACTACTTGTCAATAATTGCATTTTTGTGCTCCCTGTGCAACTCAGCAATGCAGAGCAGCCCAACAGAGGGAAAAAGGATCCTTGGCAAAGAGCAGTTTTTTCTCTCCATGACCCAAGGTGTGTGAGGCTGGGTGGGTTTCTTTGCTTTGATTTAAAAGCATCCATTCAGACAAACATGGCCTATCCTGTAGCAAATCCTTGAAGGCTTTTGCCTTCAGCACTTGTGTTTGACAGACCGTTCATATCTGTTGAAAGCTGATGACTTGTTTTGCTTTTAACAGAGAAGGAGTTGCACAACTGTTGCTGTTTCTTTGCTTGCCAGATGATTTTCTAATTGGGCACACCCCAAAGTGAAAACATGAGCTTGCAGAGCTGTGGAATTTAAGGGAATAACATGAGCTTTGTTTCTCTTCCTTACTGCAAGGATTATCTCTTTATTTAGAGGGCAGCAGACACTTTTTCCTTGCAATAATGCAATTGCACCTATAGATTTCCTTTCTTCTTGCTAGGGAAACCTTTATTTTCCTGTGTGGCTATAACTTGGTGCCAGAATCCTGCTCTGCAGTTTGAGTCATGCTTTGGGAAGAGTAATTTTCTTGAACAAACATTGATTAAAGAATAAGGCAATGAACTGCTGACTTCAGTGCTAGGCAAGGGAGTTAGAAAAGGACCTGGCTTCTACTTTTGGCTCTCTTGTTTTGTTCTTGCTTCCCCTCTTCTGTCAAGTCTGTGCAGATAAGAGCTTAGATGAGAGCCTGGAGCAGAGGTTACACTATAAAGAAGGGTAGTGGGACTGGGAATAAGTAAGAGCAGCAAGTATTGAGGTGAGGCAGAAGTAAAAGACTATTTCAGCCCTTATAGTCTCTTGGAGCTTCTCAGGCCAAGGAAGGGCTCTAGCTGTACCTGTGTTTCCCCACAGGATTTTACAGTGGTGGGTGGGTCTGCATGGATGAGAACTCTCTCCATGGGCTCTGCTTCTGCAGAAATGCATGGCAGAGGATAAGTACATGGCTTTGAGTCCAAGATCCCGTGTTCTTATTGTTCTTATGGCAGTCCCAGCCTTAGCTGTTGGGGAAAATCTGTTGACATTGGTACCTCTGCAGTTCTTTAAAAATACCTCTTCACCCCTTCCATGATTTCAGCTTGAGGCATTTGTGTTGGAGTTTTCTGGCTGCCAGCACCATAAGCTCAGGCTAAGACCTGTCTCTGTTGAAAATGACACATTGTCCTGTTCTCTGGAGGCTGGTAGAGGTTGTCCTTTTCTCTCTCCACTGCTGCAATATTAAGAGTAACTTCTTGGCACTTCAAACTTAAACAAGTGGGACGTGTATATGCCCAAAGGCATGCCTAAAAAATTCACACTCTCACTGGCATCCAGGAGTAATGAGAAAGAGCCTTCTCTTGTCCAGTGAGTACAAATGAAAGTGGCTTCACACCTCTAAAATGGAGCTATAAACACTGACCCTTCAGTTACAAAACTGCAAGCCAGAAACCCCTGAGCTACAAGTGATCCTAGTAGCATGGCTTGTACTTCTTTCCATTACTGTTATCACATGGAGGGACCACAAATGTCTACTGTCCAGGTAGATTGATGCAGGTAGTTAAAAATAACCTCAGTCACTGGTGACCTTACTGGCAGTCTCGGTATTTAGAGTGTGAATCTAAAGTGCCAGGCTGACATGAAGTGGGAATGGGAGGGTAGAATAAATGTCCAGGAATAAAAGTAAGAGTGCCCAGATAAGTACTTGCTGTTGCTAGTAAAGAGATTTGGGGTTCAAGGTCAGCTTTAACTTATGAATGAGCTGTACTAGGCGCTGTGCCAATACTAGGCCAGGCAGAGCCCCAGAGGGCTGGCAGCTGGCCTAGGCTTCAATTGTAGAATCCTTTTCTTATGAAAAGTAATAATGTGGTTTCCTTGAGTTGTCAGCCCTAAGTGCTTAGGCTGTGTTCTAGACTCTTACCTTGCCTCAAAGTACGTGTGACAGATGGTCCTAAAATTAAATATATAGAAAGCCCAGTGGCTGGTTCTCCTTTTGACAGTAGCACAGGAGGTGGAAGAGCAGTGATGCAGCTGTGAGATGCACACAGATGTGGAAGGGTTCCTGCTGATTCTGGGTTTGGAAAGGAAATGTGGGTCAAGCACCCCCGAGGGCATCTGCCTGCTGCCTCTGCTGTGAACATACTGACAGGCTCCAGGCACTGTGGCTGCAGGAGCCTTCATTTCTGAGGTCTCCTTCTTGCCACAGCTTGTTTAGATGTGACTTCTATTTGCCTTTTTTCTTTCCCTGATGAAGTAGGTAAAAGAAAAACCAACCCAAAACCACAACACAGCAACAACAAAACCCAAACCAACCCAACTTTGCCTTTTTAAGATGGAGAGGAAATAATTTGTAGCATCAAAAGGTACAGCTTTGGGAAAAATGTTGTCTTACTCAAAATCGGCACATTCCATGAACTTGTTCTGGGTTTTATCCCCACTTCCTTTCCACCTGACCTTAGAAGCCTGTGTCTGTTTTCCCTTGCCATTTACAGAATCCTGCTTCTGACTCCTGCTTTCAGGTCACCTTCTTGTTCATGCCTGGTTTTGGCAATGTACACGAACAAGCAGGAGCTGTCACATGCTGTCAGGCTGCCTGGTGATCAGGTAGTGCCCCTGTAGGCTTGACTTCAGTGAGAAGCATGCCAGGAAGAAGAGGATGGGGAGTGCCTGTGTTTAGGTCTTTCTCTGATAAGGCTCTTTTAAAACTGTCAGGGTTCATTGGCTTCTGGAGACAATTTTAATCATTAACTACCTCCTTTATGGTGCTGCAGACTCAAAGGAGGATGTTTCTGTGTGCAGGTGGTGTGAAGAAATGGAAGGCTTTGACTTGGTACTTTCCCTAGCTCCTGTGTGTCTGATGGCACTCATACAAGGGATTATTTACCTTGTCATTGTGAAGGATTCAGTGTCCCGGATGGGACAGTTGAGATGGGATCGTTTAGAGCCAGAGCTCTGTTAGACAGCTCTAAGTACTCTACTCTCCAGAGCTCCAAGTCTCCTGACTTGGAGATGTGAAAGCTGAGTCTGCTCTCAGCAGATTTCCAGTGCATGCTCTGGACATGCAGTTGCACAGCAATATGTGCTTGTGTATGAACATACATGTTTTGGGCAAGAATTATTTGGATAAGATAAGAGGTTTGGCATGGGCATGAATCCCTGTTTCCACCCTAAGAAGTGCCAGCACATTCTGTCTACTCCAGTGCGCTCTCACGGCTTTTGACAACTCCCCCTTGCTGTGGCTCAGCCCTGCTGCTCTTCTGAGGCTCTGCTGTGCTGCAGCCTATGATGTGGGACTTGGAGACCTTTATGTAGTGTTTTAGGCTGAGCTAGGTGGTGCAATTGGGTCATGTGCCAATGTATGCCCAAGATCCTGGACAGTTTGCATAGCAGCACAGACATTCAGGAAGGCCGTGGTGCTGCTGTTGGCTGCCAAGCCAGCAGTGGCAAAGCTGTCACAAGATACATGTACAGCTTCAGACCGTGCCCCTCAGCTGCAGTGAAGGCACTGAGTGTCATTCTGGTTTGACTTCTCTGGGGAAGGGCAAACCTCCTATTGAATGTGGTCTAACAGTACATCTCAGCAAGTGAGCTTGCTGATAAGGGTGTTTCTCATCCATGTACCTTCTCTCCTTGTCCTCAGGGAAGAAGGCGGTGATGGATTCTAGCCCGTTCCTGTCGGAGGCCAATGCAGAAAGGATCGTGAGAACCTTGTGCAAGGTCCGGGGAGCGGCACTGAAGCTGGGACAGATGTTAAGCATTCAAGGTAAGTGGCAGCATAGGTCCCTAGTGGTGCTGCCAGGTGAGGCAACTGATTTCTTGTGATGCATGGTCAGCTGTCTGCAATCGCTTGGTGCCAAGTGAATGTGGAGACAAGTGGCTTTTTCTTGACAGCAGTGATGGACAGATGGCTGATTCAGTTCAGTCTAATCCCAGTGTGAAATAATCAGACGTGTGCACTCCAGACCACCACTTTCCCAATGTCTGTATTGTGTCAGGCATATAACTGGAACTGGTTAAAAATAAGGTGACACTGTGTTAATTTTAATGCCTGTGTTGAAAGCAGCTGTTGAGAAGCAGAGCTGTATCAGACACTACAGGCAGGTGTCCTGGAAAGGAGGAGGAGGATGACAAGAGCATCCTCCTGTTCTTTGTTCACCAAAGGTGGTCAAGGTTGTATCCACAGCCCTCTCCCATTATGCACCCTGTTTGTGGCTTACATGCTCTGTTGGCACTGCAGCTGTGCTGGAAAGGCCAGTCCAGCTGATAATCGTATGGGGCATAAACCACTTGTTTTCGTCTTGAAGACTTCAAATGGGTACTTATTCCATTGGGCTCTGGAGTTGGTGATCACAGGTGAAGGCATGAGTGACATTAGTGTCTGCGTGAGCTGTTGGGCTACTCCTAGGAGATAGCAGGTGTGTTGAATACAAACCTTATCTGGAACTATCCACTGTGCCTTCCTGCCCAACTTGATAGTGAAGGAAAGAACCAGCCAAAAATAGCTATTACACTTGTCTGGATGCAGCATTCAAGATGTCAGTGAAACTGAGTCAGTGTCTGGGTGTCTGAAGTACTCTGCTTGGTTGGCTTGTGCGTCTGCTTGAGTTTTTGTAGGTGTTGATTGATGAGGCTGATCTAGTATTGTATTAAATAGCTTGGGCAGGCCAACAAAGCAAGACAGCTCCCTGTTCCAGAGGGCCCTGATTGTGATACTCCATCGTCCTTCACTTGCTTGTCACTTGGTTTAGGTGTGTGCCTGGCAATGTTAACACAGCTCAGTGGGAGGCAGCAGCTGCTGTGTGAAAGGCTGCCATCCATATCCTGTTTTCTCACCCTCTAGAAACTGCCAGGTGCCAAAGGCTGATGGTTCCCAGTGCAGATCCAAGAGGAGCTCTTGTGCTCCTTGCTTTCTGTGGCCAGTGCCTCTGGTATGTGGGGTGAGTGAGCCATGTCTGGAAATCAGCTCTGAAGTTCAATTGTCTACCATACAGGAGGATTAATTTTAAGTTCTTAGGACACAATAGAGTTGCACCTGATGTGTACCCATGTATGTGGTCATAGCTGCCCTAGGCTTGGATATGAGTGAGGAGGGAATAGCTGTGAAAGGCCAGCTCTGGATTTTGTCACTTGCTCGCTGTCTCCTAATGTTACTGAGCTCTGGCAGGAGTGTCAAACACATGCTGATTGACTTCACTTTGGTGTCAAAACCTCTGGCAACACCAGTGTGCTGCTCAGCTCTTGTTTCACTCTTGTGACAAGCACTTGTGGAGTGCTGCAGTGCCTGGTGTGAACATAGGCCTCTGGTAACCTGGCTGAGGGGCAGCTGTGGGGAAACAAGTTAGACACTCCCTGCAGTGCAGAGCAGTTGCCTCCATAGCATGACTGACTGACTTTTAACGTTGGTGCTGAGTTTCTATACAGTCACTCTAGACTTGCAGGTTTCTTGGCTGTTTGGCTTGCACTCACAAGCAGAGGAGTGCTGGCCAAGCAGCCCCAGTTAAGAGTGTCCTCTCAGGTTGAAATACCTGGATACCAGCAATAAGCAAAATAACAGAAGTTGATCCTGAGTGCTTGTGGCAGAGCCTGATACCTTGACACAAACAGCTTCTGGGGGCAAGAGTTGATTTTAGTGAGGTCCATTCTCTTTCTGTGCAGTCATCATAGGAGGTGCAGGTTATCATGGTACAGCTTGATGATTAATACTTTCATATACATAGTTCTTAGGATGCTCAGAGGCTTGGTTGGTGATACACCGTCAATAATAGAGCAGAAGTTTCTTTCGGTGTTGGGAGTATGCACACAAATGCAACAGTTAGCTGCCTTGTAGGTTGTAACATCACAACAGGAGTCCTACTTGCTGATCCTACAAAGCTGTTAAGCTTTGACTTGCAGTGACAGAATGGGAGCTCCTCTTGAAAACTTTGATTCCACAGTGGGGTTGTGTTTGTACTTTTAAATGCTGCTTGTAGCTTCAGTGGGGATTTCTAGCGTTGAGTGTTAATGTCTCATCTCTGCATCTCTATCTTTTTCTTGCCATATCTTTCCACCCCTCTTCCCAGGACAGTGCTCTTCAGGTAGCTGTCTGTTTCTTGTTTCCAGAGAGAGAATTGCAGTTGTACATGCATCTGTAAATGCAGGGGAATGGTAGAGTTTTAGCTGAATGTCACAAGCACACGTGCATGTTGAGTTCTCAAGGCTGATAGCCTGGATTTACCCAGTGTTGGGGGAGCAGCAGATAAATCCAATCCTTCCATAATCCTTTATGAGAAGTTTGCCAGAACTGTTGGCCTTTCTGTGAGCTGTTGTAGAAGCCTTTGCTTAAAGAAGAGGATTAATCTTGTGAGATGCCCCTACCCCTCCTTGTTCTTTGAAGTGTAAATATTTGCTTGCTAAGTCCTTCTGACTCTGAGTGTAACTTACTTTTGGCTCAGCTGTGTTTTCTTCTTCCCACTTGCAGTTGCTTTGCATTTGGGTAGGTGTTTACAGTAGCAGATGCTGAATCCTGATTTCTCTAAGACTTCAGCGCTTCCATAAGTGATGCTTTGCCATTGCACAGCTTTCTAGAGAAGTTCCTGCCCCCTTAAAATGAACTGGATTAAACCACACCACAAAACTGGTAGTGCTGGGATACCTCTCTAGGGGGGGTTCCTTCTGGGACTTGTGTTTCCATGACCTGTTGGCCTCTCCTAGACTTGAATGCTGGACTACTGTCAGCAAGAAGATGGGCTGGTGGATGACAGAGGCTGGTGCAGAGCAGAGCACTCTGCTCTTGGGTTTGTGCAACCTACCGTCACATAGAAGCCTCTGTGCTGTGCAGAGCTGCACGCTGCTCTTGGCAGTGCTGCTGGACAAAGCCAGGGAGCACTGTGACAAGTGATGTTTGATTCCAAAGCATAAAGAGCTTCTCAGCGTGCTTTGTAGCCTGTTCATACCCTCCCTTGGTAATGGGGAGGGGTGCACAGAATGTTCTCCTGCTGCAGCAGGAGGGTGGCTTGGGTGACGTTTGGGTGAGATGCAGGTGTTCTGCAAGAGTGAGGAGGTGGGAGGAGATCTTTATTTTGCTACTTGTGCACAGGACTTGTTTGGCTCATTTCTAGAGCTGTGATGCTCAGGTGCTGCTTCTGGGTATGGAGAGTTTCTGAGCTGGGACTATTTAGGGTGTGCTGGGGGCCAGGACAGCCTCGCTTGCCTGGGTGCATGTTTCTTTGTGTGCCGAGCAACGGGAGAATGCAGTGCCTGCACTGACTGCTGTGTGCTGTTCCCTTGGCAGATGATGCCTTCATCAACCCCCATCTCCAGAGGATCTTTGAACGTGTACGTCAGAGTGCGGACTTCATGCCAATAAAGCAGATGATGGTGAGGAATGGTCCTTCCTGCTTACTGGGGAGGAGGGACAATGAGAGAATAAATGTTACCGGGGACATACCCTAGGAAGGGAGGTGGATGGGCATTTCTAAGAGTATCCTTCCTCTACTGCTGCATATTTTCAGTTGTGGGTAACATCTGATTCCTTTCCTCAGTTACATGTTGCTGGTTCTCTTCAAAACATTAAAGCTCAACTCTAGACAGAGGGGAAAAATGGGGGGGGGGAAATATGTCCCAAGACTGCTGATGGCATGGGATGTTGCCTACAAATATGATTATAGGGTCTTGTTGAATGTAGCCTTCTCTTGTTTCCTCTCGTCTTTCTCATGGGTGTTAAGTCAGTGTCTAGCAGTGCTTACATCCCATTTTGTAGACAGACAAGGATTAGTCTGATAGAGAATTAACAGTAAGTTGGTCCTTGCCTTTTTGGTTAAATCCAACACACCATCGAGAAGAGCCAGAATGAAGCAAACCAAGTTTGCTTTTCCCAGTGTACACGTCCTCTCTTTCACTCTAATTCCCTCTGTAAATTAAGATGTGAAGGGTGATGCAAAAGGAATTGTGAGCACTGTCTTCTGAAAGACACTGAGCAGAGCCAGGACTTCAGTACGGCAGTCTGGCAATGTAGCAAAAAAGCTGTTAAAGCAGGCTGTGATGTTTAATTGTCAGTATTGCCTTAGAGGGTCACTCTTGCATGCCTGGGTTGCTTCTGTCCAGCTTGGCAGCATGATGGAAGAGGAGAAATACCTAACTCCTTGCTCATTTTCTGGAAGATACGGTACCAGAAAGGGGACATCTGTACTGTGAAGGCGGTGATGTTTTGTGCTAGAGATCTGTCCTTTAAGCCACAGCCACAGAGCCTCACACAGATATGATCAGCATCTGCTTAGTGCGGGGGGAGCACTGCTGGCTGGACTGCTCCTTGTGATAGTGTGCAGTGATGAGGAATGGAGGACAATCTGGAAAGCAGGGGTATAGGTACTCAGAACTAGTGTAGGCTGCGTGAGTCACCTTTAGCGTAATGGCATTTCCAACAGCAAAATCCCTGATCTTTGATTCCCATACCCTGATGCTTTCTTTTTGTTTGTAGAGAACTCTGAACAATGATCTTGGCCCCAACTGGAGGGATAAACTGGAGTCCTTTGAAGAACGCCCCTTTGCTGCTGCCTCAATCGGTCAGGTTCACCTGGCACGCTTGAAAAATGGAAAAGAAGTTGCCATGAAAATCCAGGTGGGCTTTAGGAGACCAGCCTTTCCTCTTGCCTGTGCCCAGAGAAGGGCGGGGAGGCTGCATAAGTATGGTTACTAGATGGATAAGAAACATTTTAATGCAAGGGAAAATTTGGGTCCAGCAATATCGTACCTAGTGCGAGCAGAGGGGAAGGACAGGAAAGGTCACTGCAGCATGGGGGTAATGGTGGTGAGGGACCCCTTCTACTTTTAGATTTTATCTTATTCTGTACAACCAGGTCATCTAGTCTCACCACTGTCCTCTCCTGTTCTGTCCTGCAGTACCCTGGAGTTGCCCAGAGCATCACCAGTGATGTTAACAACCTGATGACTGTCCTGAGCATGAGCAACATTCTCCCTGAAGGTAAGAAGAGAGAGACCCTTGGAGGCCCTGTGTTCCTGCTGGCATGTGTTGAGTTCTGCCAGCCCCTTTCAAGCAGCACACTGCCTATGTCTCTCCATAGACTGAAGGGAGGAAACAGTGAAAAGGACTTCAGAATTGCTAAGCCTGCCCAGGAGCAGGTCCCCTGCAGGAGGGGTAGTGGCTGTGGGCAGTGGGTGCAGGGCCAGTTTGGGGAGCCATGCTCTGCTCCCCTCCTGCTTCAGAGCTGTCGCTGTCTCTGCTGGGCCTGTGCCTATTCCTAGTGGTAGGCAGATATGGTCTGGAGCTTTTTCTGCTCTTGCCTGGAGTGGTGTTTGGGTCCTTCCACTCTTGGTGTGTGTCTGTGCACAGCCATGCCAATACAGGGAGCAGGCAGCTTGGGCTGTGGGGTGGGAGCTAGGGGAGGACAGAGCCCTGCACAAGAGCAGTGTGGATGTACCTTGATTTAGGATCAGATGCGTAGCCTTGGCCTGGGATTACCCAGAGAACCTGCATCCAGTTGGAAACCTGCTTTAGCTCTCTGGGGCCTCTTGTATTCAGCTGCAGCTTTGGAAAGCTTAGCCTGAGGGAGCCCTTCTTTCTCAGCTTACTCTCTTCTCTGCTGTTTGACTTCCAGGTTTGTTCCCTGAGCACTTGATTGAAGTTGTGAGCAGAGAGCTGGCCCTGGAGTGTGACTACCTGAGAGAAGCTGCCTGTGCAAGGAAATTCCAGTATGTTCACACCACTGCCTTCAACCCCTCCCATCTCTCTGTGTGTGTGGAATGCAGGGGGGTTACTTACCTTGAGAGACAGCAGGAAGATGAATGCTGTGCCCTGGGATGTAGCACAGGGGAAGGGTGTGTGTGCGTGGCTTGAGCTGTTCTCTGGAATTACCACCTTGTCTCAGCCAGGCATGTTTTCAGTCAGCTGAAATGTGATAGCATGTCCTGTCTCCTTCAGTGGGAGCCTGGCTGTTTTGCAGTGCAGTAACTCCCGAAGTTGCATTCTGTGTACTCTTATGTCAGCCTGTCACAAGCTTCCCCCATCCTTTAGCTTAGGAGGTTTTTCAGTTCAGCTCTTACAGCAGTTCACACCACCAGTACTGCCTGTGCAGTGGGGCCCACATTGTTTCTATGTGAAGGCTGGATGGGGAAGAGCTGCCAGAGGCTGACACCCCCCTCTGCCTTTGCAGAACTGGCCCTGTGGGCTGTGAGGTGTTGCGGAGGGCCTGGCTGCTCTCAGGGCTCCCAACCTTTTTCTCCCCTTTCTCTTTTCCCTAGGGAGCTGCTGAAAGATGACCCCTTCTTTTACATCCCCAAAGTCGTGGATGAGCTGTGCAGCAAGCATGTCCTGACCACAGAGCTGGTGTCTGGCTTCCCCTTGGATCAAGGTGTAGGGCTGAGCCAAGAGATCCGGAATGAGGTACTGTGGGGTGGTACTGATGCTTCTCCCCTTGCTCACAGCAGTGTGCTTGGCCGGCCTGGTGACTGCTAGACCAGGGGATGCTTTGTGGAAGGGCAAACCCTGAGCAGCACAGAGAAGTGCTTGAGTTGGGAACTGTCTCGAGCCTCTTGGAAGGATGCTGTTCAGGGAGTTTGGCAGTGGTGTGACATCTCTCGAGGCTGGCCTAGGCATTCAGCAGGGAGGGGTTGGAGGGGGTGCCTTGCAAGGGCAGCTGAAGAGGAGGTAGCCAAGCTGTATAACTCCTAGATGCTCTGTTTCTGACGACCCTAAGTTTGGGAGGGACTGTCAGCTAGGGGAGAGGGGTCTTGTTTTACAGCTGCTCTCTGGGCAGGAATGCAGCATCATCTTGGTGCAAGCAGTTGGGTGTCATCCACTCCTGTGGGACTGACCTGTGCTGTGCAGGGCTGCTGGAAAAGTACCTCTCTGTAAACAGGAGGGGGGATGTGGGGCTGGGTAGGCGTTGGTGCTGAATATAGCAAGGGATTGGAGGCCTGTGGTGGGCCAAGCAGCTGCTCTATAGCAGAAATAACTGTCCTGGTATTTGGGGTTTTTGTATTTTCTTTCTGCCTTGGTGTGAGCTCTCAGCTGTTAGAGGGTCACTGGGGAGGGAAGCAGAGGGTGTTCTCTGGATGTGCATCTCTAGAGAGAAACAGATCTCAGTGTCACATTGGACTTGAAGCTCTGCCAGAGCTGGCTGCCTGAGACCCCTGAGCTGTCTGTTCCTAGGGCTTGTTCCCTCCACTGAGCAGCTGTATCATCAGGGCTGCCTTTAAAAGGCTGTGAGGTGGGGTGTTGCTGCAGGAGGAGCCCTTCTTTCCTGTATGGGTCTGGCCTGGCTGACCCACAGCCTTCTCACCCAAGTGGTGGTGTCCTGTAGCAGGGTCTGGCTTGCATTTGGCGCTCTCCTCCCTCCCTCTTGGGTACGATGCTGCAGAAGCTGAAGAGGGGCAGAAGAGGCTGTTAGTTATTCTGCCTGACAGGCTCTGGTTTAAGTCTCCTCACAGAAGAGCTTTGCTGTGTATGTCATTCAGCAGAGGGCTCTTCAGGGCCTGCTGCTCTTGCTTCCTCTGTGCCTGTCAGTCCTAACTGACTTGCTTCTTTCTCTTCTTGCTTTTCAAGATCTGTCACAACATCCTGGTCCTGTGTCTGCGGGAGCTGTTTGAGTTCAGGTATATGCAGACTGATCCAAACTGGTCAAACTTCTTCTATGACCCACAGTTGCACAAGGTAAGCCCGAGGAGCTGATTTTTCACTAGGTTTTGATTATTCCCCACTCCCAAAGTTTAACAAGCCTTGACTGAGATTCTCAGATCCCTGTCCTTGAGCTTGGACAGGTAGGACAGTGAAACCTGTCCCTTTGCCACTTGTCCTCACTCAGTTTGGGTAGGAGAGCAGGGCTCCTGTAACCCTGGCTGGCTGCCTGTCTTTGGCCAAGATCCAATCACAGCTACTTCTGTAGCCTCAGGATCTGTTTTGAAGCTGGGCAGTGGGAAGTTGCAGCTGGCAGTGCTCTACCAGTGCACACCTGAGCCAAGGACTCTTTTCACTGGATGCTCTTGTCTTCAGCTGTGCTGAAGATAAGGGTGGCAATTGCAAATGTCCTGCTTGTGGGTTTGGCTGCTTGCTTGTGCCCTGCAGGTCAGATGGAATTGCTTGTTCATCCCTGAGGTCTGTGTTGGAATGTGCTGGAAAAAGGTTCTGTGCTGCTCTGCACCCCATATGCAAAGCCTGAGTGGAGTGACCAGCTGAGCAGGAGTGACAGTGTGAGCACAGGCCATACCCTCTGCCATGTACTCAGCCAACTGCTTATGCTGCTGTCAGGGGATAAAGGAGTTGGGGGAAGCTCAGCTGCAGTGGAAAGGCTCTCCATCCAGCTGAGCTTCCTGAGGACAGCAGCAGTCTTAAGGTCAGGCTCTGCTTGAGTGGTTGGCACTGTACTTTAGCTGGGTTTGTCCATTTCCAGGTGGCCCTGCTGGACTTTGGAGCAACACGAGGGTTTGATGAGAAGTTCACAGATGTCTACATAGAGGTGAGGACTTGCTCTGTGTCCTGGAGTGCTGCACTGGGGCTCTTGGGAGTATTTGCAGACTTATGTTTACCTCTTGGCTGTATCACTTTGCACTTGGATCCATTTGAGTATGGAAGAAAGTGGGGCTGGAGGCAAGAGGGAGATCTCTCTTCCTGTTTCATCCCTTACCATAGTCTTCTGCATGGCTGCTGCAGGCCTCTGGCTCTCTGAGTTTGGATGTCTGAATTGTATGGCAAACATGGAAGACTGGCATGTTGCTTACTGGGAGACTTGGGCAGCAGAGCAGCCAGAGTTCAGTGATTTTTAGATGAGGGTGTGCAGGACTTGCTTGTTCTGCTCACTCTCTTCCTGTGCTTTCTAGCCTGCTTCCAGACTGATAAGTGATGTGCAGTCATGTGTGCCCCCTTGGTGATCACCATGTTCTGCACTTGATAAACTGAGCTGCAGGGGCCAGGAGACGTTACCGAACGCTTCTCACAGTTCCATTATTTGGCTGGGGGAGGAACAGGTGCATTTGTGAAGCTTTTTTGATGTCCCTTATGCTCTCTGGGCTATGTGTAGCCCCACTGGGCAGAGCTTTGGACAGCCAGCAGCTGCATCTTTTGGCCAGTAGCTCTTAAACTGCCCAACATGCCCTGGTGGGTAAAGGCAAGGAAGTGAGCGGGCAGCATGTGCACCTGTAGCCTATGTAGTAGTCGTACTCAAAACATGACTTGAATCATCCCTAGCTCTTCTGAAAGTGTTCTTCTTCTTCAGGTAATCAAGGCAGCTGCTGACATGGACAGAGAGAGAGTACTGAAGAAGTCTATTGAAATGAAATTCCTCACTGGTTATGAAGTCAAGGTATGGAGCCAAAGGGGCTGCTGATCGGTTCGTTGTGTGGCTGTGGACTCCTCAGATTTCTTGGTGTGGTAAAAGTCAACGTCAGTCTCAAAGCCCTGCTGATAAGATGAGGGAGGAGGGCAAACAGGCTTTGGCTTTTGTTCTGTGACTTCCTTCTGGGAGCAGGAGCAGTAGTGATAACACAGGTAGCCCCCAGACCTCAGTCCTTCCTTCTCTCCCCCTGCATGACTGCTGAAATTTCATGACTGGGCAGGTGGCCTTCCGGAAGGTTTTGCTGCTCAAAACTGCATTAACCAAACATTCATGGGTCGTGCTAGGGGCTGGAGGTTAGCTGTGTTGTGGGTACACACGTATTTCTCCTGAGCGGCTGCTGTTAGCGCTAGAACACCTCCTTTTCCTCCCTTGTGGTTAACATGGCTAGTGATGTTGTTTATGCCTTCTTCCTTTGGGTAGGAAATGGAAGATGCCCACTTAAATGCTGTCCTCATCCTGGGAGAGGCTTTTGCATCTGAGGAACCTTTTGATTTCGGCAACCAAAGCACTACTGAAAAGATCCACGGTTTAATCCCAGTCATGCTGAAGCATCGCCTTGTCCCTCCGCCAGAGGAGACATACTCTCTTCATCGGAAGATGGGGGGTTCTTTCCTTATCTGCACCAAACTGAAGGCCAAAATTCCCTGCAAAAACATGTTCCAAGAGGCATATAGCAAATACTGGAGCAGCAGGGGCAAGAAGCCAGGGGAGTAGTAAGAATGAACTAACAACTCTTGTTCTGAGGGCGCAGTTCAGCTGAGCCTTGCAGAGAGCGTTCTAGCCTCCCATGCGTTGCACCCCAGCTCTCCATCCTCTTGAGATGCAGCAGCCTGTGCCCTGGAAGCCAAGTGTGCGTTTCACGAGGACAAAGCTGTTCTTCCGTGCTGTGTCTGTCCTACACTGACTGCCAGTACAGTCCAAAGGAAACTATCTTCTTGAGTGCTTCTGTACCGTGTCAAGGCACCAGCCAACTGCCTGGGATGCATTTTTAACATTGTGATGGTGGCTGCGTATTGGTTGGGTTTTATACTGAGTGGGGGCAGGAGGACAGGAGCAGAATTTACTGTTGAAACCGGTTTGGAATTCTCAAAGGAATTGTTTTTTTTAAGTCTTTCCCTTTTTTGTGCTAAGGTGGAGCTCAAGTAGTTTTCATACCATGAATTAGAGAATGAAATAGTAAGGTGTACCCTACCACAGACACATTCAGCACCTTCCCCCCCCCACGTTTCTGTAAGTGAGGTGGTGGCAGCCTAAGAACCCTCCTGGATTTTACTGATATAGGTTTGATGCCGAGGTGGGTGTGTGTATATAGGATAAAGTTTTATGCTTTCTGCCTCCTTGCTTGCAAGGTAAAAACCTAGGAAGTATTTTAAAAGTCAGAGTTGAGTGCTAACGTCTTTTAAACACACACATACACTCACACAGCCCGTCTTGGGTCTGGGAGTCAGGTACGCTCTCAACAGAGCTGGATTTGAGCACTAATGGTGGGATTCTTCACTGGCTGGCAGGTCCTGGCTTTCCTGAGGGTTAGATAAACTACAGCTCTGACACCAATTGCTTGCTGGACTCCTAACCAAGAAGCTGGTCTGTTTCTCTGTTTTCCTGTAATGCAGACGTTAGGGCAAGGCAGACAAACGCGTTATGTCTCGAGCATTTCAAGCTGTTGCTGAAATGTCACACGTTTAAACCCAGACGCACAGTTTTAAACTGTTGGAGTCAAGCGAGAACATTACCTTGGTAGGTTTTTGTACAACGCCTGTACCTGTACAACTTCCTGGTTTCAATAAACAAGAGCTTGTGCGGTGGGCCTTCTGCCTGCAGTTGTTTTGTCATCTTCTGGTGAGGTACTGACTGGCCAAGTGAACTGTGTCCTCTCCTGTGAGGTAAACAGGAGCTGAGCAGAAGGACAAGCGGCCGAGTCTCCTCTTGTTGCAGTTGCTGTTTGTTACACGAATGTACTGAAGTTCTAAAGCTGCCTACCTAAGGCTAACAGTGATGGTGACAAGTTTACCATGAACCAGAAGGACGTTATCCTGAACATTGGTCTGGCCATGGGACCCCTGCTAATGACCTGTTTTCCTTTTTCCCCTTTGTTTTAATCATTCTGTTACCAGTCTCCTGGACACAGGTCTCTTTCTTTGCCTTTCCTCCACTGGTGCAGAAAGCATGGCTGTTGCAGTTGGTGCTTACCTGGTGCTAGTAAGGCAGATGTCCTTACCTGGCACTTGCCAGACATTTAGCAGCAGGCTCAGCTGGTCCTCCTCACTGAACAGAGCCCAGGAACACAGTTTATATGGTCTTAAACTTCAGTATGTAAGAAATCCTGACTGCTGACACTTGTAGAGGTGAAGAACAGGTAAGTGAATAAATGGTCTCCCTCAGGCTGGAGCTCTTGAGAAAGAAGGAAATGGGGTATTGTATTACCTTTATTCCAAGATTATGAATGTATAAACTGCTTCATTTAAGACTTGGTTGAGAAAGACCCAGTGCTGTTTACTTCACCTAGAAGTAGTGGTCAGGTTATTCTTAACCCTTTGAGAAGAGTGAACTCTGTTGTTAAGTAATTGTTTTGCATTAAACTGTTGAACTTTGCACACTGATAGGGCACCTTTCCTGTTGTTCTGGGTTCTGACATTGTTTAGTTTTTCTCCTTTGGATCTAGATCCTGCAGCTGTGAAAGCAGTGAAATTAAGATGTTAAATTCCTTTATTAAAGGTTAAAAAGCAAAGTGTAAAAAGCTGCCAAGGGAATTGGGTTAGGGGAGCTTCAGAGCAGAACCTCTGAAACTGAAGATTCAGAGCTGGAGTCTTCAGAGAACTTGTAAGAGGGTAAAATAACTCAGAGCATTACAGTTCACTTTTCCAGCAAGCACAACTGGGTGAGATGAGAATGTGCTTGTTCATGTGGCCACAGATCTCTTGCATACCATGCTGGTGCATGAGTGTTTAACTCTCAGCAAACATTTTCCTTCCTTTGAGAGTCATGGAATTGTTTAGGTTGGAAAAGACCTTTAAGAGAATCTAATCCAGCTGAGAGAAAGCGTGTTTAAGAATAGCATCAAGCTGAAAAATGGAGTTGTTTTGCATTTGCCTGAAGGGTAGCAACTAGCAGAAGGTAAGACGTTTATCAGGAGAGCACACTGGAGCTCTTGGTCCTGTCCTTGTGTGTGTGTTCTAAGAGCATTAATAAATTCTATTGTTTTGTCCAGAGAGAGTTGTGACATGACGAGCTGCACGTCAGGGCAACAGCCACAGAGCAAAGGTGAGCCAGAAACACTGTGCTCTGGCTTCGAGTCAAAGCAGCCATGACACTTTACAGTGAGCAGGTCTTTGCACTTGATCACTGCTGCTTGCTCTTTCCAGCTACCGCATTTGCTTGAACTACACACGTAGGTTGAGGATATGAACACTGCTCTACTGCAGCAAGCTTCCATGTATGGCAGCAGTGATTTTCCTACCTTGAGCCAGAAAATGAATGCTGAGGAGCTGAACAGGAAGCCTAACATGCAGCTCACTTTCTGCTTTTCTAATGTCCAAATCCCTTGACAGTAGAAGGCCCATTTCCCAAGACCTTCACAGCTGGGATGGTGCAGCTGGAACCCTGGGGAATCGGAAATACAGCACTGGTTGTAAAAGTCAGAGCACAGGAAACAGATGGTATTGCACAGAGCAGCACGAGCTAGGAGAGACCTGCAGTGGCCTAAATGCGATAAAGCCAATGGGCTTAAATTCACATCAACTGGGGAAGATGCTGAAAAAGTAGTAATTTTGGCTGAAGGAGAGGGACATTAGAAACAGCACAGTCCTGTGTTCCTGCAGCAGGGGTGTGTGTGTGAGGTGAAGCATGTAATCAAAGCTAGGACTTTTGGCAACAGGGTAATGAATGAAGAGGAACAATGAATGAAGAGGTCCCAACAGCCAGTCTCTGGTATGGAGAAAATCCCAGGTTGAGGAATGGGTGGATGATGTGGAAGGGTCAGGGCACATGCAAAACTTCACAGGTACTTTGAGATGCACGTAAAGATGCATGAAAGTGAATTTGGTAACTCAGAAATCCAGCATCTAACACTAGGAAAGTTAAAACATTTGATATGTAACTAAATGAAGGAGGAACATCACAATGACTACAACTACTGACACAGAACAGATGACCTAGGAAAAAGGTCAGGAAAAGCGTACTTGATGAAGTTCAATATACTAAAGCAGAACATAATGACTTCAGTTTGTTGTCAGATATTCCTTTTCTTCCCTCTGCGTACTTGTACAGATGTGTTCCAACATGCTGGTTTTGTCTTCAAGGACACTGTTGTTCCCCTTTCCATTTCCTCCTCCAAGCTTAACATGGAGAGGTAGGGAAAAAAAGACCACGTGCATTTCTAACAGTTCCCTGTTTTATTGCAGTACATCAAAGTAGGTTAATATTAAGTGTGTTACCAACATAAAATATTGGCGGTAAGTCATTTTTACATTGTTGACTTTCCCACCTTAAATATTTCTGTGCAAAAGAATCTACATCATTGTTCTGTAGCAGAGAATCTCTTACAATGTCCCCTACGACATTGAGGGCATTAAACAAAAGAGTGAGAAGAGGCAAAAAGCAGAATCTTTCCCCCACACGCACACTTGTCAGCTTTTATACTCTAAAACAAAAAAGTGATTACATCTATGCCATGCAAAACTGTACAATAATATTACAATGAAAAACCTAAAAAAACCCATATTTTAAAAATAAATGATATGAAACTGTCATACATAAAAAGGCAGGTATAATTGCTCAGAAATACCAACACTGATTTGGTTGTGGATTTCTTCCCTGTGGATGAGACTTTCTTAAATGGAGAATGAAAACAGATTCTACTGAGCTGCGGCTGGAATGAAAGACAAAGCTGGAATTTAGACCAGGAAGCCTGCAGCAGGGCTGTTTCTGGGAGCGTTTATCAAATACAGTGGGTTAGTGCAGAAAGTTGTCCCATTTCCTCCCTGGAAATGACTCCTATTAACACAACACCCCCCCGCAGAAGTTACTCCGTGCCACTTTGATTCTCAGCCTAAGGCTCAGGAGGTGGGGGAACTTGCACTGCAATAAATTTTATCCTTAATGTGTTCATTTAAACAGCGTGCATAAAACGAAAAGCAAACCTTCTTCCAGCCAAGAGCATGTTTGTCCTGTCATCCAGGGTCCGGCCATGCAAGACAATACGGTGCCAGAATCTCTTGCTGTGTTAATACTCCCAACTGTTGTGTTCTGAAGGGCTGTGAACCAGTTACGTGCAGTTAAACTACGTTTCTATAAATAAACTATGCTTTTCAGACTCTTTGGGTATGACAAGACCCTTAACTTCCCTCTGCTGTATACCTGAGAATAGCACACCTGGCTTGTAATGTCATCAGAATCAAATCAAAGAGGTAACATTCCTGACTCAAGTTTGGAAACCCGTTCAAATGGGCAGAATGCACATTCATACCAAGCCACAGCAACTGAGAGGAAAAAGAAGCAACTATTTCACCACAGCCTCAGGAATGTTTGTCTGAAACCACCAGCTGTCTTCTACAGGTCAAAGGCAAGAGAGAAGAGAGTGCTATAACCCTGCTTCTGGGTTTATGAAATGTGGAAGGAAGCCACATACCTGTGTGCGCGCACGTGTAGGGGAAAACTTTTACCAACCCTTTTTCATTCTATAACCTGGAATCCTTAGTAGCTGCCTAAATCTGTTCAGATCCTTTGTTGCCATCACAAGAGAAAGAAGATAATGCAGAAACCCAACAACCCCAATGTTTAAACTGTGTCAAAAATGCCAATGCCTTCAGTCTCAGCCAAAAGGAAAAAATCAGCTAGATAGATACATATTGGGTACAGAGAACATATGCTACAGTCAAAAACTCAACGGGAGATTTGCAAGCTCCCTGAACAAAATGCAGGCCTCTAACTGTGAAGTTGAAGCAACGCTACAGTGCAACGTAGCAAACATCAAACCCTAAGAGACAACTGTCTTTGAGATACCAGTCAAGAGTCTTACAGTTCAAATGACCAAGTTACTTTTCCTAGCCCAATGAGTATTGAGAAAGCTCAGCTACAGTATGCATATGGTTTCAGTGTTCATAGCAACAAAAAGAGATGAGTGTAGTTTAAAATCGAGTGTATCATCAAATGGTCCCCAAATATATCAAACTGTTTAAGTCCCAGGACAATTCTTCTCTTTTCAAATAAGTGATGTGGTCATTTGCTTTTCAACTGAGAGAGCAGTTGCTGTTTCTCTTTTGAAGAAATGGGTATAGAACTGCACGGTACCAAACTGATGATTAAATACAGTAATCCTAAAGGAGACTGCCAAGGCTTAGAAACTGTGGTGTACAAAGGGTAGGGCTCTGGAGCTTAGTTTTGTAACACAGCTGACCTATGCTCTGCCTGAAAATGCCAGGGTTTGATATCAATAGATTGCAGGCACCATAACAAGAGTAAACACAGGGGTTTACTCAATTATTTGCCGTGTTGTGGCTTTTCAGGTTCCATTTTCAGATAGAGCATTAGCTCAACTGTTAATAGATCCTGTGCCCCTCTCTCGGGACTGTCAGGCAGGCTGCTCTGTCTTCAGTGACTGCTGTTTCAATGCCTTCTCTCAACATCAAAGTAAGATTAATGCTTAAACACAACATACAGTAAATACAAAACTAGCCTGCAAAGGCTTTGGAAAGTGTGTGGACATGCTTCACCAAAAGGAGGGAATTGTAGGGAAAAAGCAGTGGCTATACTCAAAGCAATATGCAGCCTTTAAAGAGAAGCTGATGTGGAATTTTAATAATGCCAATACCACCCTGCATATCTGTCCCTAAGAAAGACTGAACACTTCTCTGGGAGGAATTAATCTCAAGTGCTTTAGCTGTTTGGTAAAGCTTTTAATATTAAATGTCAGGCTTGCAAAAGTAGAAGCCTTGAAGTGGAAACAAGCAACGCAACCAGCTTCGCTGCTCTGGAAAACCCAAACAGGGGAGAGACAGGCTTTTGGCATGATGAATTTTAAACAGATTTCTTGAATTCCTGTCCCAAAATAGCATTTGATGAGCTTAAAACCTGGACAAGGCTCTTGATTCAGAGTGAAAGAGAAATCTTACCGAGGAGACCCAGCATGATTAAATGGATTAGAGGATTCTGTGTCTCGTTCCCTATTTCACATTTAGATCATACCTGGAAATGTCTGTACATGGTTTGAAATTACCTAGAACTTCGATTAGGGAGGACAGAAACTGGAGAACTCCAAACAGTCTCTATGTGGGAGAAACACTACATACTGCTGACTGCTAGAAAATGGAATGGTTTAACAAGAGCCGTAACAAGTTTCCAAAACCCACAAAAAACAGTATTCTAATTACAAAAAGCCCTTATATGTTTGAGTATGGTCATAGTATAAAGCCAGCAACAGTACTATGGAGAGGCTTATCTGAACACACTCCCAAATGAAAAACACACCTGCCTTGCTAAATAAAGAGACATCTTCCTCTTAGCGTCCATTTGTACATCAGTCTCTCACTTTATGCTGTTGACTGCATGACCAGCTTCAGTGGGCTCTGTCTTCCACCGCAATACTTTCCGCCCTCCAACCTGACCTGCTATTGGAACCAAACAGCAGGCGAGCACAGAGAAACAACTGCCAATTGCACAAACCCACAGCACGGGGAGGGAGGGAGAGGAAAACCAACCTTGCCAGCATGGCAGTTGTGGGTGAGTAGGCATCTCTGACTACCACAGTGTGAACAGTCTGAGGTCAGTCTTCAAGGTTCTTGGTTGCTACAGTGACAGCGTAGCTAGCCAGGGCTAGCTTTGGGCTAAGGGCACTCATTTGGCTGACGTGTGTTAGAAACTAGTATTTGGTAATGCCGGTAACAGTTCTCTGGTTAGGGATGGTCAAGGAGATGTGGAAGACTGCTCCCTTCCAAGTTAAACCTGGCCAAAGTCTGACCCAGGGAAACAGTTTTCCTGTTGAATCCTGCTGCACTGAACTCCCTTGCTGCCTTAAGGACCTCTACTGTAGCATGCTGTAAGGTTCCTCAAGCTGCACAGCTAGCACACCAGAAACCAGGGCAGCCACTGGCTGACCCCGGTGGTTGGGACAGGGGGTTGCTTCCCAACTGTCATTTTTGCAAAGAATGGGGGTTAACATGAAAGTAGGAATTACAGCTTCAGTTATGCTACTGCCAGAAGGAAAGAAGTACGGTGAAAGCACCGCAGGGACCTCTCCTGCAGTGCAGCGAGTGCTACGCAAAAGGGGTGTCTGACCTGCAAAAGGTTTTAGGCCAGGCCTCCAAGTCTGTATATTACCAAGCATGAAAACAGGGACAACACAAATCTTAAATTAAAGGCTCTCTTAAATAAGCATCCATCTTCTGCTGCATACACAATGCTTTTTTTTTCTTTGAATATATACATACGTATTTTAATCTAACATCTGCCTATTTATTTAAACTCTGTACTGTAGTAAAATATGCATCATTTTAATCAATAAGGATTTGCTGGCGACAATCAGATTGACATTCAAACGTGGTGGCTGAAAGCTTTTATGTGCCTCTGACATACTGATCATTCCCCATGCAGGGGAAGGGGTCTCTGTGCTACGTTTGTACAGTACAATGAGCTATTGTATGAAAACAAAATCCCTCTGAATTTTCTCTTGTTGATACCGGTCTGGTCTACTTAAGCTACTTTTTGGAAGATGGAAAGGGGGGTGGGATAAATATATCTTTAAAAATGAAGCAGCTGTAACCACAAAAAGGAAACCAATACGAATACAAATCTACAGCATCTGATAGTTACCAACACCCTAGCTTTGCTCGTTTGCTGCTGTCAAATCTGGGGAAGGGAGGGTGAGGCAGTGCCGAACGGTGCTGAAGACGACCAGCTTCTACCTTCCTCTGTACCCCACTCCCAGATCACTTTCAGACAGGGAATGGAGAGGGTTAGGATGATGAAGGCGAGAACTGGAACAAGTGAAGGGGACAGCCATGGGGACAGCAAGCTGCTGTGATGTCAAATCTGAATGCTGAAGCAGTTCATGAGTCCCAACTCACGTGGTCAGAGCTCTCCAGGGAGAGGCTCTTGGTCTTGTGAGGAGAAACGGGGCTGGGAGGGCTGCTGAGGTTGGAGCTGTTCGATGCAGTAGAGTGTCTTGGAGAGTCAGAGTCCTGCAGCCCAAAGAGACAGAAGAACACCAGTAAGTATCGGGATAGCAAGTCTGAGTGGGACTCGGGGTGTCTGAGCAACACGTGACTGGATTCAACACGTACTTTGCTTGTGTCCAAAAATATTGAGGAATTGTTTTGCTCAGGATTTCCTGGTCTGGGGAGACTTAGGAGCAAGTGGTCAGATCACTCTGCCTTCAGCAGGCACAACAGAGGGACATGGGACCTGTGGCATTCCTGCGTCTGCAAGTTGCTGAGGGCCCCCTGGTAAAAGAGCGCACAGCTTCAGGTTGCTCGTGAAGCTCCAGTAGCTCCTGCTTTTTCACAGATCATGATCTGAGATGCTATTGCACTGGAAAATCTTTGTGGCTTAATCACAGCTACCTCTTCAGTGTCACTCCCAGGATATTAATTCGAAGCATCCTATCAAGTTACTCCAGTTAAATCTTCCAGAGTACACTAGGATGCAACTATGTCTGAGCTTGAGTTTCAGTTGACAGTTGCCTTCTAGCTTCAACTGGAAGGATATACTTGGTAGCATGAAAAGCCTGTGGGATCAGCAATTTTCTCACTCCTTGGTAAGAAAATGGGCTGGGGAAGTTTTGCTGCCCAACTCGAGACTGAACCCTCCCAAAATATTCCTGGTTGAAGGACTGAGCTTAGCACTAGGCAGGACTGCAGTCCTATCATAATGATAGTGTTGTTCTGCACAGAATATAAGCTATTAAGTCCAGTTTCTGCTCAAAATTAAACTATTTTAATTAATTCTTACTTAAAGTTACTTTGTTAACTTCAGGCACTCTGAGTACAAAACATCTCCTGTGATACGGTTGCTGAGATAGCGTAACAGTCTTTGCAAATAAAGGGCAGAAGGAATAGCATCACTTCAAGCTGTTACTCTATGGGACCAGGATTTCTTGGAGCCTCACTACCCACACATCTCCATGTGAGGAGTGCAAGGAACATTTTCTGCATGTTACATACCAGGACCAGAGCTGACACAGTCTGGCCAAAGTCTTTTTTCAGGATAGCCTGAAATACAAGAAATCCAAGTCTTCATTGTCAACGAGTCCCAGCCTTACAGCCAAAGCCACGACAGAATTTAACTTCCTCATCTGTATCAACACACATGAATTTTCTCCTCTTTCTCTTGTCACTCACCTCTCGCTCATAGTCCCTTGTTGGTGCATCGCTGCCTTGGTCCAGACCGCCAGAGGACAAGGAGCCATCTGAGGGTGATGCCATAGGCTGACGCTTTGCTCCATAGCTACCTCCCGAGAATTCCCTCCGCAGAGCACTGCCGTTTTGTGCAGACGATCCTAGAACACACAGAGGAATTAAACTGGGTTATGGACACACACTCAATGTACCAGATACTTGCTAGCTGTTTCTCTTGTTAGTTCTCCTTCCCTCCAGCATGGCCCAAGATGCTCAGCTTGTGTCCTGAAGGCTACGTGGGCTTCTACATTGTCTGCTGCTTGCTGCAGTTTTTCCTAGGGACTCTCTGGTCCTTCCCTGGGCATGTCAGCATTAGCACAGACACAGACACTAAGCTCCTGACAAAGACAGCAGTCGTAGACATTGCTATGGTGTCAGTCTAGTTCCAGTGGCCTCTTTTCCCAGGAGTTAGTGGGTTGTACCAGCAGGTACAGACTACAGCAGACACACACGTTCTCTGCAAGCAGTTGGCAATGTGCAGCAAACACTGCTTGTGGCACAGGGAGGGGAAAACCCCTAGAGAAGTCAGACTCTAGTCTTGCCTCTATATTCACATGTCCATTACGTAGTCACTTGCCTGGTCTCTGCACAGGTCACTGTGCTGACTCTGGCACATAGAGTCAGCATGGCAGTGCTAGGAAAGGTGTTTCCAATGCAATGCAACTCTTCCATAGCAGCTGCCAGTTTTCTATTGCTTTCTTTTTGCACTAGCAGCAAGATAGGCCTCGAGAGCTCCATAGGGTTCAGGACCCAAGTTAACCACGGAGCTTGTGAACAACTTGCCACTGGTTTAAAACACTTAAGCAGCAGCATTACCTAAGGATAAGAATGTGATTTTAATTCTAATGATTTAAAAATTTGACAAATTACAAACGTGGGACTCTTGTTAAGTGTTGGATGCTTATTCATGTGCTCCTTTGGAAGCAAGACCGAAACACTGTGCTTGCCCTCAATAGGAACACAGCCAGCCATCACTTCTGAAAGTCCTGGCTAGTGACAGTATAGACAGAAGCAAAAGCAGGTAGCCCATTCCCTAAAAACCATGTGCACAGAACCCAAAGTGACACCGTTCCATTTGCTTACGTGCTGCTAACCCGCTGCTCGCGCTCATCGATCGTCCTGGTTCCGTGCGGGATTTGGTGATCGATGGGATGCTGACAGAGCCACTGAACACGGTCCGGCTTTCCTGAGGCCGAAGATTCTGCAATGCAGACACACACAGCGACACGTTTACTTACTGACTGCTGCTGCAACCTTGGGTGTTATGAAGTAAGGCCCCCAAATCCATGAAATCCGCAGCCTTACCAGAGCTGAATTATCTGGGCAGCAAGTCAGCAAAAGTGGCAAAATAACGTTCTGCAGTTTAGTGCAGAGACTGAAGCACACGCAATGCGACAGTGAAGTGCTGAATTACATGGACATATGCAGACAACTGGAAGAGTATGTGTAATAATTCCCCTGAAAGGATGGTGTTGCCAGCCTAATTAATCTGCTGGCAATATATTCAAGTTATCTCGCATAATGCATTCTGAAGACAAGCTTCCAAGGATCTTATTAAACTGCCTATCTTTGATGCCATCATTTGTGCCACTCAATAACCATGTTATTCCCTAATGCCTATGAGTTATAAACACATGTGGATCAATCGGTATTTCAATTACTTCTGTAATTCAAAAGGTATTAACAGCATTACTCCAGACCTATACCAGTTGAGCCAAAGTGACACTCAGCCTCCTGCTTCCAGCCTGCTCATACAGGGCGGCCAGAGCATGTGCTGCTGGTTTTCTACGTATTTTTGACTACTGCTCCTGTTTTACATCCCAAGTGCTCCAGTGTCATTTTCCAAATGGGTATGTTACTGAGGGAAGAGATTAAACACAATTTCTCCACTTGGATACGATAGTTCCTTAAACAAAAGTTGTCTTTAAAAGAACTTCTGGGAGATTTTGTTTCTGCTTCTGTTAACTTACAGCTGACAATAGGGTAAAAGGCTTCTCAGCTTACTCAGCCCATCTCTCTGTATATGAGCTGGCTCCTTAGCCCAGAGGGACTTTCTCATGCCCATGCTTATCATTTAATCTCTGGCTAAATATGAGACTTCATGCTCCTCCTGACATGATTTGTGCTATTAAGTCATCAGCAGTAACCAGAATTAGGTTTAGGGAACCTTTACAGATGCAGAATGTGAAAAGAACTGCAGGCAGCTCTGAGCATTACTGTATTTCCACTTTATACTCCTTCCCAACTGTTAATTTCTTCCTACTGCTATGTAATTATTTCCCCATGCTCACTCGGAGATAAAGTAACCACACATAAAACAACCGTTACAATTACAATGGCTTTTTAAGCTGGGATGTGATGGGAATTTCAGATCACAACAAAGATCCCACCCCTTCACAAGGGTATTCTCAGAGTCCCATAGCCACTGCCCATTTCTCTATCTGTATTTTAAAATGGATAATTAAATAGAGAATGAACAGGGTTTGTACAGTTCAGACTTCATCAGATAACTGTTACCAACCTGCTGTCAAATCCAGTCCTACACTGATCCTTACAGTCATTGCTGTAACAGACCCCTTTGCTCTCACAGTCAACCCTTTGCTTCTCATTCTCCCTGCGGGCTAGAAGGGCTGATTTTTAGCATGCAACAAACAAGAAAGAATCAAAATCTCTCCTGCTCCCGGATCTCTCTCAAACACCAACAAAAGAGAATCAGAGACCTACCAGTGAGCAGCGCTGCTTGATTCTCCCCTCGTCCATCGCTGCCCTATTCTCAATGAGGATTTATACTTAAAGGTTTAAAGTCTCTTAAGTCATTTGTGGCATTATGTTCCTGTCTCTTGCTTACTTTCTCCCCCTTGACAGTGTATTCTAATGATGACTGTTTTTCATGTCCTCAGTTTGCAAAGTCCATGTAATTCCTCATAGAAAGTTTCTCCACAAAGCAAATCTTTCATTGCTCTTTGGTCTAGAAATGAAAAGCACATGCCAGCGAGCCTGGCATTTTGGACCAAACCCCCTGGAAGTGATATGCACATGATGCAGGAAGGGGATTCAAATCAAAACAGAGGGCGGTTATTAGCAGTAGTTATAAAGCAGCAAAATGCAGCAAGTTAAAAAGAAAGGGGAAAAAAAAGAGACCTGAGCTTGCTTTACTTAAAGAGAGAGACAAAAACCCCTCATGTAGAGCAACAATTCAAATCCTAGCAGGGAAATTCAACCCCACTGTTGAACCAAATGGAGAAAGGTAAATGAAGAGGACAAAAGGACAACCAGCTGCAGAGAAGCTGCTTGCTGAGCAAAGTTAGTCACTGTGAAATAGGGTGGAAGACCCAGCTCAAGGTCAGTGCATCCCATTCCCAGTCCGAGAACGGAGCTGCTGTGGGTTGTGTACGTGCAATCGCTGCTCACAGCTCTGCAGTGCTGCCGAGCCCCAGCTCCAGCACCCACACTCACGGGTCCCACGCTGCCTCCTCGGGCAGTGCGGCCAGAACACAGGTACAGGGTCTAACTGCACAGTTACACCACCTACAGGAAATCGCTGGCCTCTCATTCTCTGTCCATCGCGCTGCTGCTGCTTGTTTGGGGTTTTTGTTTTGAAGTAGTGTTCTGTTCATTGACATGATAAACCTGAGCTTTTAATTCATCCATGATATAACACAACAATATAAAAGCCCACTTTAATGGGCTCCCCTATGAATTCCATACTGTTGTGATTCCAATATCCCACCTGAACGTGGGACCATGGTCCCCTCAGAGGGAGCGCTACCCTTCTTACACCAACATCTCCAAACACAAAAGAGAGGACGGACAGGCACAAACCCAAACCTCTCAGCCTTGCTTTCCATACAGCTTACAGCATTCCTACCCTCGAGCCACAAAGGAGACAAGAGGTCTTCTTCATACAAGACTAAACCTCTATTGCTCTAAGGAACTAACAGGTACAAGATGTCTACACTCCAGGTTGCCCACTCCACTGTTTTTCCTCTATTTGGTGCTAGTAGGCTGCAACATTAGGATGAAGGATGCTCCTGAGACAAAAATTAAGATCTATTGTCTGATACACCAGGGGTCACTCCTGACTGATCCCAGGGAGACTACTCATACGAGCAAGGGAAGGCAGAGGATGGGTCACAGTTCACTGACAGATCACTGCCTATCAAGCACAGAAAACTGTAGAGTACAGTTGGATTAAGGAAAGCCCTGTTAAAACCAGAACTCAACGACAGCTTGAGGGAGCCTTTACAATGACCCACTAAGAGAGAAACAACTTTCAGTTCAGCTTAAAAATAATGGGTTTTGCATTTGAACAATTTCTCATTCCTCTTGTGCATTTGCATCTCTTCTCCTACCAGAACAGCCAGGATGGATGCAGACCCCTCCTCACAAAACACTGCCACTGCCCTTTTGAATGTTAGTGGTTGTGATGACTGGGACTTCACAACAGTGAGACATGGCCATGCATTGTCAAAGCCGTGCAGGTTTGTAGCCACATGGAAGAGGTTGATTTTCCTCCTGCATTTTTATATTGTCTGCAGTGTTGTATGCAGGTATGTATCCAAAACCCTCCCTGGTGATAGGGATCTAGAACAGCAACTAAAAGGCACTCAAAGCAGCCTGACAGTGAAGATTTGCCGTACATGTCTGAAGGCGGTCCAAAGGCCACAGAAACCAACAGCTGTGTTTCCATTACAGCAACAGACATGGCTCAGACCCATACAAACCCCTGAGCAACCACAGCCACCATCATGTCCATCTACCTCACAGATTAGCTCTAATTTATCTGCCCCAAGCAACACTGCAGGCCACGGCAAGGTACACAATGCACAGCATGTACTTATGTGCCTGTTTTAGCATGGCTTGTACCTCAGCAGGACCTAGCAACCCCGATGGAGTCAGACCATGATGAAAGACAATAGAAAAACACAGGACCACTTCCATCTCCCCCAGTTTACATTCCAACTGGAAGGATATTCACAGAACAGCATCCTACCTCAGCCTCTGCTTAAAGCTACCACAATTTAAAGGATCTACATCAGCAAGTTGCCATCGTATTTCACTTCTGATCTTTCTTGTACATGTTCGAGTTTCACTTACTTTAACCTAGGAACTGCCTGAGGCATAACCTGTGTCTGCCTCTCCCAGTCCCAATGTGCTGCGCTGTGTAAAAGTTCTTGCATTCCACATGAGTTCCTCATAAACAAGCAGTTTGAAAATTAGGTCCAACAGAGACAGATCCAAAACCTTTTCCTAATACAATCTGATCCACAGCATCCTGCTACTGACTGCTGGAGGATGCACACTGTGGAACACAGGACTTATCACTCCAAATTCCTGCATCCTTTCTGGTGATTGAAAATGCTGTTCTCATAGCAAAAGGTTCAGCCCAGTTATTATACACTTCCTTTCTCTAAAGCCATGAAGTATCTCTGGTTCCTGGCATGTCAGAGCTGTGGAAAGACCAGAGCTGATAGCAGAAAATGAGTCATCTGGGTCAGAAGAATGTTAAGGGGTGAAGATAACCGCTTACAAGGGTTTTTCTCCCATGTTAATAGCCAGGCAAAGGAAAACCACACAGTGTTAGTAAAGTGAACACCTGACCCAGCCGTTCGTACCCTCCGAGTCATAAAGTCTGGAGTACCGAGGACAGAACGTGGAGGCGGGGAAAATGCAGGGTTTATGGAATCGTAAGAGAGGAATTTTTCAGCTGAATTAACAGTCATGTGGTAGATGTGCTCAAAGTTGCTCGGAGAGGAGATCAGACGGCAGTGATGATGAGGGAATTGGTAAGGGGAACGCTGCTATCAAAGACAACAGAGAGAGAAAGCAATGAAGGATGGTTGTACAGGTTAACATTGGCAACAGCAGTCCACAAGAGCAGTCAAACACTGAAGGACAGCCAGACAGCAGCCCTGCTTGCCCGTCAGCACACAGGTTCTTACATTGTCACCCCCAGTCCTCTGAGCACCTTCCTTACATGGTGTCACAGGGGCCTGCCGCCCTTGCTGTGGCTAAAACATTAAAAACAAATAAAACTTTTAACTCATTGGGAATCGATTCTAGTATTTATTATTATTTGATATTTCAAAGAGCACCGCAGTTGTAAAAGGTGCTTTACAGACAGTTGAGAAGCATTAGTTCCCTGCCTTGAGGAGCTTACAATCTAAAATAGACATAACACAAACAAAGGAAGGTGAACACAGGTGAGATGGTGTGGGGAGAAGAAAAGATGAGAATACACAACAGTTAAAGAGTGTAAGAGATTTCCTTCTGTTATTCATGCATTAAAAATAAGTATCACCCGTACAACAAACACAGAGTATTTCTAAGGGGAGGGAACAGTCTTTCAACAGGATAGGGACACAGGTTGGGTGGGAATGTGCAGTGGTTAGTGTCAGACAACTGGGACAATTCACTTGGCTGCAGATAGACAACATAAGGCCTATATCCCTCTGCAGGCTCACTTAATCCTCACAGTGCTTTAGTGACAAAGGGACTTTGCACTCCCGCCTCTGTGCTGCAAAAGACTAGGCCCTTAGCAGATAAGGTGCAGAAGTTATTGGGAAATTCAAATGGCTTTGATAGGTCAACTGAGCAATGTGCTCCCAAGGTGTGACATAAAGAAAGAGAAGGGAGAAATAATCCTCAAATTGAACAGAAACAACTTCTACTTCATCTCTGCGGGACAGGCTGACCCAAGTGCTCTTGTAATCTGAAGTCATCTAAAACCAGATTCAATGCAAGAGCATTTCAAGGCTCAGTCTCCCTCCCTGTGCCATCTGTACACATTCAGCAGGTCAGCCTGCAAGGGGGGTGCTTTGCTCAATGGCCACCAGCAAATCAGAACACCTTTTCTCATTTATAACTTCTAATTTCCCCTTGTCCAACTGATTTCATCACCTTCAAACAAACAGCTCTGAGTAACGTTAGAAATGTTAGGGCTTAAAAAAATAATATATGGTAAAAATACTGCTTACTCCTCTGCTAAACCTAAGGCACTACTTTTTGTATGTGGAACGTATTAAAGTCTGGAAGAACATTAAGTCACATCCCAATACATATTATCAAACATTATTATTACTGTTTTCATAATTTCAGCTGGTAAAATCCAACTTTTGTTTTTTTAAACACACAGTTATTATGAGGCTTTGCATGTTAACTGAAACACCAATTACCACATTATGGCATATAAGACATAATATACATTAAATAGTTATTAGTAAGTTTAGCAGCATCTAAATACTGGTATAAGAAGCCACCATTCCAGGAATGGTCCAGGGAAGCAGCCTTTGCTGAGTTATCTGCTCACAACAGAGAACTGGCAGCAAAGCCAGCCAAGTTCCTAAAAGCCAATAAGGGAGAAATGAGAGTGTCTAAAATCACAAGCTAAAAGCAGAGGGTCAGCCAGCTGCAGACCATGGAAATACTTAGCCAGCATTCATGAAAGTGAGAAAGCCACGATATGGCAACATTTTACAAATGATCCTCCGTGGCACTTTCTCCATGGACTCCACCATTAGATGCATGCATGGGGTTCCCACTTTCTTTAAAGAATACCAAATATAGGTAAGTATTCATTTACTCTAAAAGTTTCTCATTTGAAACAAGCAAAGCTTCACACATCGTCTAGAATGGAAGTAAAATGGCTCATGTATAATGAGGTCAAACTGAAGCATGTTCAAATAGAATGGAAGTCAAGACTAGCTTTTGTATGTAAAATACTTAGGCATGCAGAATATGAAAGCAAAATCAATCCTGTACATCTGATGTACACAGAGAGGTGGTCTGTGCTGCAGTAAGTGCAGTTCCAGATTTCAGATCTTCACTACAAAGGAGCATCCACGATAAAGTGGCTTCAAGGGACAAGAGGGCAGAAGGGAGGCCAGACTGTACGGCCAGTTAATTGGTGACAGGCTGCTAGGGAAGAAAAACATGTGAATAAATAAGTTTGGGGATACACTAACAGGAACGATTCCAAATTGTACAAAACAAGACAACGACCCAGATCTAGTATCCACATCAATAAAATACAAATACGTACTGATTATGGCTCGGGTAATAGCAAGAACTTCTGGTGTCTGTTGTGTTGTAGCCCACGAACTCGCTTGTCAAAGCCAGACCCCTGAGTAACTGCTCTCCATGAAGGAAAGAAGGATGCAAATTTACAATTGCCTGATAGCCTCTAATCTTTTCTTTCTTAAATCTGATCTCACTCTCAGCCTTTGGCATGCTCCTTTCTGCCCAAACATAGGGCTATGCTGGTCAAAGGTGTCCGTTCATGGAGAGAATAGCGTGGGACTGGGTAATAGACTGCAATTTGCCATAAACATTATCTCATTGTTCATGTCATATGCCTGTTCCATGGAACCTTGGAAACAACACAGAGAAAGCATCTCTCCCTCTAGTGTGGCTGCATCAGCAAGGGCAATCACATGCACACAGGTATGTTGCACATACGTAGGCATCTGATACAACATATGAAATAGCCCAAAGGAGTTTAAAGCATTCCTTTTATCCAATTTTCATTCTGTACATTTACAAAACAATTTAAACCCTCAAAATTTATCTTTTAAAAGCCATCATTAAGAATAGTAGCAGGCAGGGTGCAAGAAAGCTCCCGTTGGCTCTGCGTGCACCAGGCAGCACAAGTGTACGTCCCCTCCTGCCCACTGCCATATTGCAGCCCAGCCATGCAAGGGCCATCACTACCAGTTCTAGTTCTGTGCTTTGTTCAATTTTTGGCATTTCCTCTGAAAAAGGCAGCAGAGGCAGGTTAGCGTGACTGCAGAGATGAGTTCTGATTGGATTCACATTGCATATATAAAGTATGTATATATTCATAAATAAATATACATACATATATATAAATTGTCATCTGCTTTATAAAGTTCATCCCTAGATGCTAGATAAAGGCAATACTGAGCTGGCTGTTTATAGTTTGTGACAATCTCATCCAACTCAGAGATTAAAATATCTATGTTCTACTAAAACCTATTTATTACTAAGGACCCTTCTGCCTACAAAGCACTATACTGACTTCAGTGAAAGTTCATGCTCGATGAGCAGATTTGTATCAGCAGATCCAGTCAAATTTGAAATTGCCCAAGTTAGAAGAAACTGCACATGAAAAGGCCCACTCCATTCTTTCATATACTTTCTACATTTCAGTATCTCATAGAAAAAGAAGCTGCCTCATCTAAAACAACAGGATGAAGAGAGTTTGAGGAAACTACTAGCTTTGCCCTACTTGTTCCCTCTAGTGGCAGCCCTCTTTAGATGCAAAAATGTATTTTCCATAGACAGAAACTGGCACTGGCAAAGCAAAATGCTGTGGTCTTTCCCAAAGTTCTTAAGAAACCCTTTTTCTTCTGAAACACACTCATCTATTTACAAATACAAAGAACATATTCCAGGTGCAAAATCATCACAGATGCAAAAAGCACCCCCCCACACAAAACTATTCATCATTTTGGAACAAGGTGTGAATCAAGTGAAATAATTCTATGTCCTTGTAACAAGACTGCCATCCAGATGAACTGTACACAGGTTGTTCTTTACCTGATTCTCTAGGAAACATCCTGTCTTTTAATTCTAAATCTATCTTTCAAATAAAATATTAGACTCAATGCCTAACAACACACACACACAACTCCTTCTCTCCTGTTTTTGTGCCTGAGAAACAAAGTAGGTAGTTTGGAATGGACTAAATGAAAACTTAGCCCAGTCAAATACCTTACAGGAAACTTACAGGAAAAGGAAAAGAAAAAGCTGCCTGGACCAAAGTAACTCTTGACAGAAAACTTATTTCCTAATCCCAAGTTACACTTTCAACTTCACGATTTCAAGACCCGTGATTGACACAATTCTGTACCTATTAAGTTAGGAATACAAATACAATATGATATGGCAAGGAGCTGCTGGAAAAATACATGTCAATTTTGCTTTATCTGCAAAAGACAGTGAGATCTCCCAGCAGTAAGACCGATACCTACTTGCAAAAAGAGTTTTTGATAGTAACTTTAAAAAGAAGCTGCAGCAATGGAACAAGTGCAGAAATCAATTCTACAATTGTACACCTTTTCTAATATCTTCTCATCACTTTTAAGTGTGGAAAGTGACTCATGAGTTCCTGTCAAAACATCATATTGATTGGTAAGAAGCAAAGTACCAGTCTTAACTTCAAATATGACCTTTAAACTAGTACAAGACTTCCATGATTAGAATTCAAAGGTAAAAGCCTTTTAGAGATGACACAGCTGATGAAATATTAATCCTTGTAAGTCTAGAAAATCCCCTCCAATAGATAAAATCATTCCTCATTCTACACTTGCCAGATCTGGGGCTAGATTAAGAGTTCTTGCAGCTTTTGATTCCCATGAACTTAAAACTACTGATGGTGCCAAATAGGATGGTTTTTGCCCTACCTTTAGCAGCAGCAGATTATTTTCTCTGCTTTAGAAAAGCCAGAAATGTTTTAAAGAACCCACCAGAAGTGGAAAATAATAATAATAATAATAATAATAATAAAGTTCTGATCTGCATCCTACCCTGAAGCATGTCATCATTCTTTGTTTAACCTTAGACATATATATTCTCACATCCAGGTAAGTTAAACACGGCCTGCCAACTTCCCTTGGATTTGGCCTGTGTTTTCTGGAAGCAGCTCCTTCCTTATTTATTGATTTATAAATACACGCACACTCTGCTTTTTGCTCAATTGCACCAAGCATGTTTTTTATTTAGAGTTTTCTCAGTGTGTCTCTGAGATTTAAAGTAAATCCCTTCTTTTCCTTGCATATTCTCATCTAAAGAAAACACAGTGCCAGAAGGGCTTACGCACAACATGCAGACTTTGTGGTAAAGTATAATATAAAAATACTATCTGCTGCAATAGCAAGGTAAAATGAGTATCTGAACACC
>JANHGB010043437.1:0-25553 GCA_026283785.1 Coracopsis vasa | reverse complement strand
TCCATCTGTGCCTCTACTCTTCCCCTGATACTATAAGATCTAGCATGACTATGACAAGCTCCCTGTTGGTCATATAAGCGTCATTCAGACTGCAAAATCAAGGAACTATAATCTACAGTCTGCTGCTGAAGGAGTCCTGGTGAAGAGAATCTGGTTTAGCTATGTTTTATACTTGACTTGTGTGTTTGTAAATAAGGCATTATGAGGGCCATTGGGAAGGCATCCCAAAAATAAAAAAAAAGCAGTAGATATAATCTAGTGAAAACTCTCAAAATTCACTCTCAGAAAAAAAGTTCAATTTTGGGAAAAGGAGGTAATTAAAGAAATCAATAAGATCATAAGCAAACACTTGAAAACACCTTTTTAAAAGTAATACTTAAAAAAAAAGAATAACTCCAAGAGACCCAGCATTTACCAACAGCTACCACACTGTGGCATCCTATGATAACATGGTATTTGACCAGAAGAGTTCAGAAGAAATTAAAGCTCAGAAAACCAGAAACATTCCTGTTTCTACATCTACTATGAGGTACGTGAATAACTGTTGACTTTTTTAAAAGCAACAAATCTAAAATGGTAGAATTTTCCTCTCAGAAGGCTGTATAAATTATTGTCTTAATTAAGGAAGGGCATTTGATCTGTTATCTATGAAGCATTTCAAAGTTCTCAAAAAATATCTGAGGTATTGACAATGAAAGGACATGGAAGACATGGGTGTCGGTGCAACGTTCGTTTGGCTCTACTGAGTTTATTCATGTTATTGTCTGCAGTTTATCTTTGTAAAAGGGGAACTCATTTTATAATCAGAGCAAGAGTATTACTAGTCTTACTGTATCTTCTGTACACATAACACTGATATTGGTATAAATACTTTCTGGTGCTAGAATAAATTGTAAATCTTCTGAAATTATACAGTACAGCTGTATTAACACCTAAAAATTTCATCATGATTAATGATATTATAATGCATACTCAAGGAATGAAATCTAATTTGTCCCACATAATGGGTTACCTACCACCTTGTCAGTTCAGGAGGCTCAATTTTGCTGTGACCTTCTAATAACTGCAATTCAGTCACAGGTTCATTAGCCACATTTTTTGTATGACCTAGAAAAAATACAATGGAAATCCAATTCTGAAGTCCATCACGAGTCTGTTCCAAAACCTATTTCAATTTCCGGGCTGCCAGCAATAATGGAATGAGTATGAGCAGGTGACTGATCAGTGAGAATTACCTAGTTCAGTCTTACAGCTTTTCATTCAGGTGCCCCAAGCTCATCAGTTCCTGACACCACCAGATCATTCATTTTGTAGCATATGCTTCCTCAGAAGAGACATATAGGTAAGTACACTTCCATTTTTAATGGAATGTTCTTACTTTGTTGGAAGCCATTTGCCAAAGTGCTATTTTCTGGGACACTTTCAGAGGAGTTTGAATGCACAGAATATCCTTATACTTCAACACAGCAGGTCTAGAAAAGCCACAGCCTAAGTCTTCTGTTACAGGTAAAGGTTTGCAGGCAGGATAATTCAGTCAAGTGGGAGGTATTGTTATCTCAAGTGCTGTATATGGTTATCACAGACCTATGAATTTATCTCAGCTGGAAGAAAATTACTTTCTGTAAAATTGCTCATCTCAGCTATCATACCTAATGCAATGTGGATTAAGACAAGGAGAGCTGACTAGACTGTAGGAAGAGAACAGCTAGATCTGCTATCAAGAGCTTAGAAATGTGACATGACATATATTCTACATAAGCTGGGAAGTAACAGTATGGCAAGTTGGTTAGCTTGAAAAATACAAGCCTTCTTTCTTGAGGTCTGCTTGACATCACATCATGAATAGCTATTAAATTGCTTTTAGGTTTATTCACTGCAGTCAGTAGGTATACAACAGAAAGGATAAAAGATTATATGCCAAATTAGACACAATGGTCTTTCTCTCAGTGTGTGAATGACTCCCTGAAACTTAATACCTGTACAAGGTCAGGTTTGAACCTAAGCTTGGCTTCAAAATAGTACTGCTGTACTAATGGGATGCTCTGCACAGACTAGTAAAATATGCACACATAGTATTGCTTCACTACCTTACATAAAATTGTACTGATTTATAACTTAGCCTCCACTGCATGTCAATTTCCTCAGAGAACATGCTTTCAACATATTGTTTTGATAAGCCAGAGGCAAATATCATGCCTCCAAAATCCCACAAACACCCCAGCCCCCAAATCAATTAAGTTTGAGTGTATGAGAGAAACGGCACAGAAAAATGACCACAAAACCCACTGAGCCACAAAGATAGAGCAGCACGAGAGCTGATCTCTTACTTATCATTAGAAAAAGTACTTCAGTATCTTGGGATACTTTGATGACTAAAACTCATGCAAGCCATAATGCTATAAGTTCTCTATACAGACAATAATATATCCTGAGGCAGCATCTATTATATTCACACATTTTGCTAATGTATAGAGAAGATTGCTCCCGACAATTTTTTTCCCCATTTGATTGCTATATTCAATAAATGTCAGTCAATGTAGGCTGGACTTTTCAAAGGTGCTTCAGGATCTATAAAGCCTAGAGAAGATTTTAAGAAGTGTACCTACAGATACGTACAGTCAGGCATCTTCCCAGACTCAGGTAGTTTGAACCTGGGAGATCATTCTGTTTCATCCCCTTATTTCCTTATGTTAAAAAACCAAACAACACAAAAGCCTAAGAGACCATGAAGAATAAACAGATTCAGGTGGCAGGAGATAAGTCTCTGAGTTCAGACATTTTGCCCTAACCACTCTAGGCCTGTTGATTGTGGTTTTGTTGTTGCTGGTTTTGGTTTTGTTTGGGTTTTTTAAAGCAGTTAATTTGCAAGCCTGAATTTTAGTCCATATATAAAAATATTATGTATAGTCAGAGAAACAGGAACTTTACATGATGTTACAGTAGCTCTTTCAACATTGAGAAATTCAGGGGGAAAAAAAAAAAACAAACCCCACACCAAGATATGATTTCTTTATCAGGAGGAGGAATCTGAAAACAATCAAAAATCCATTAGGGAGGGTGACATGTTCAGTAAATTGAAGGCAAGATTATTCCGGTAAATCAACATGATATGGTAGATTAAATTTAAAGCTTCCCAGGATATGGACAAGAGACTGGTTTAGCTGGGTCCTTATAGACTGACATCAATTAAGACTGCATATTTGTTTTTTCCTCCTGTCTCGTCTTTCTGATAAGTTGTTTTTTCCAGCTGGGAGGAAAGATACTTGGAACAATGATATCAAGAAGAAACATTCTACTTGGTCAGAACTGTACTTCTAAGAGAGTATTTCTTCAGGTATCTCAGAAGAATTTATCATTTCATTGACTTCATCTCACAGTAAGCAAATAAATTTTAGATAATTAGTGAAATTATAAAGGTGAGATGTTACTTAAAGAAACATTGTAGAGAAAGAAGCACATCTGCACTACATAACACAGTAATCTTCCAATATTTATTGTCAGAGAAGTTTAAATATTCACAAAGGACCTAAGGCTACCTTGTGGCTAAGGTAAAACTATTGAGGTGAAAGTAGTGGATGCCCTCTTTGGGTTAAAGCACACTACTCCACTGGCAGCATGAAAGGAACACAGATGCACCAAATGGCATTTTGTTTCATTTTAGGAAACTGAAGTTTAGTGTAGTACAGACCCACATGCTCATATTGTTTCGGTTTAAACTCGGAGTCAGTAATTTCTTTTTTTGTGATCTGATCACTGTTAAGAAACAATAAAGTGTTGCTATTTGATAACATTTTCTTATCATAAAGTGACATTCACAACAGCAATAGAGTCTTGTTTAGAGATCTCTGCTCAGGCAGTGCAGTTTTGTTAGGGGAAAATGAAAAAAAAGATGAGCCAATGATCCCTATAATGCTTTTCTAAGCCATTCATGAACAGGCGTGACTTTACCTGAATGAGTTAGAGTTTTGTAGCTTCTCCTCTGTAAATTCCAGGCAATACAAAATAGTCAAGCAAAGTAGCAGAACACAGGAAATGCCTTAAACAATTTCAGCCTACTGCAAACTAGCAGGCAAAACCCATCCTTTAAGACCCAAAGTATAGAAAACTCTTGTATAAGAGTTCAAGATATTGACTAAATGATAAGTTATATAGAGGCTTTCACCCTCTGTGGCTTTGCCATACCAACAATCTTGCCCTGCTAACCCTGAATTTTACTGGAGAGACACTCCAGCACCACCATCCCATACCCCAGCACCTAATTTGCAACTTATGACAGATCCAGGCAGAGAGCATCTCACTTGTATTGAGAAAGTATTGAGAAAAAGGGGTTTTTTAAAGTATTAAGGAAAAACTTGGTGATTTAATTTGATTTAGAAGCCTTTTCTCACTTGCTTTAGTGAGATCACGGCTTCATTTGAGTTAATCCCATTCTTGTTTTCCAGCCCAGTCTGTATATTATTATGGCCCTGCTTGCACAATAGCAAGAAAGGAATAAGATCAAGAAACTCAATTTAATTAATTCCTCAATTAAAAAAATTAAGTGCTACAGAGTATATCTGAAGATGAGTTACAGTTACAAGAAGGGGATACAAAACAACACAGGACTATTGGCCTGTACAGCATGCGCACCATTTATTAGCAAGAGCAACACCAGCAGCCTCAGGGTGGTGCAAGATGATAAAGAGATAAATGCTTTAGATCACCATACAAGGAAGACAGTGCTTACATTGGGGTTGCAAGAGTCTGGATGGCCTTTCAAAGTCATATCTTCATGCAAAGGTGGAAACCCTTGGAGGTGGAGAACACACTATGCATTTCCTCACTTCCTAAACCTCCAAGGAAAATCTAAATAAATAGCTTAAACATTTTTAGAAACATCCTGAAGTGATGTCTGTCTTCACCACTTCCGGCAACATAGGTGCTACTGTGTGGCTGGGCAGCAATATCAACTACCACTCATTTCATTTTTGCTCAGTCCCTCTGTTGCTATGCCATTGTCAGTCAGCATCTCAAGAAAAACAGAAGCCAAGGTGGCAGACCTTCTGAATTAAGAGTTTTCTGTCCACTTTGTGGAACTGAAAAGAACATTTCTGTCCAGAAATAATGAGGAACAAAAGGATTTAACTACCAAGAGTACATTCTGACAAGGCAAACACCACATGCTGCTGCCTTGTGTTGCTTCATTCTCTGCTCCACAGCTCCCAGGCATCAAAGTAAAGGACACTAAGGCCTGATTGTCATAAGCAAAGTAAAAGGTATTGTGTGCACCATAAAGCAAAATAATCGAACCTCAGTTACACTAACCTAACATATAACAGAGACATTAACAGGTGTCTTTGCAGAACAAAACAAACAAAAAAAGTAATTCTATTCTAACTCTTGCTTCATTTTCAAAATCACCAAAAATTATATTCTGAATATAAACCTCACAGATTATTTTCTTTAGCCAGTGCTATCATAATAAAGCCTTCTGTTACCTATAATTCCATTAATGTTTGCTGTTGAAATAAAGTATACCAGCTATTAGTTTTAATTTATTGCTTAATTTCATACAAAATTAATCATAAAACTAATAGTGAATGGTCAGCTATTTTTATTTAAAGACATAAACACAAAGTAACTTTTTCAAAGCACAGCTAAAAAATAAGTCATTATATAAAACTATTAATCTACAAAAAGCTTGGTTTTTAAATACTTTTAAAAGCAGGTCTTGCAGAACATCTTTGCAATTCTCTTGGAGAGCTAACCTTATTACATTTGTAGGCTCACTGTATAACGGTATAGGAATAAAGATAGTTCAGGTGGAGAGACACAGACCAGAAGTCAATGAAACCTGAGAAGCAAACATTGCTCCTTTCTGTGACTGTAAGGGCTATCAATAGTATCCTCCAACTACTCGTATCTCTGCAACCAACGGTTTACAATGTCTTGGTCTCACTTTTTCTGTTTGTGATCACACAGATGGGAGAGACTGGGGAGCAAATAAACCCCCAAAACTCAGTAATGGAGGGGAAGTGGTACAACTACATTTTTATGATATCATAGGAAGGAAGGAGCTTGCATTTCCTTTCCACCTTTCAGGGAGATTGTTACTGGTAGATAGATAACAGGTAGAACCAAGCACACAGGTGGTATAAATTGATTGTAGTTCATATAACTTCTTCCTATAAACAACCTTAAGATTGGAAGTGAAAAGGGAAAAAAAAAACAAAAAACAAAACCACCCTAAAAAATAATGTACTTTGTAGGATAATTTCAACAGCACTTCTCTAAAAGCAGATAATTACAACACACAGCATACTGAAAAACGTGTTGATGACCATCTCAAATGGCAGAGCTGAATTATGAAAATCTACTTATGAAAGCCACAGAATGTGTTAATTATTTTTTCTTCTTACACCATAATGAGGTAGTTATAGTTTACATCAGAAATGTTTCATAGCTCAAAATAACTAGTTCCTTTAATTTCAGGGACATGAAGCTGGTGGGTTTGTTGTTTTAAGAACAGATTGTTTTAATTAGCGCCATCAGAAGACAGATTTTTAGAGGAAAAAAAAAGGCAATACAAAACAACAGTAAGCTATTCAGTTGTGTCCTAAGTAATCAAGACAATATATTGTGAAAATCTACTGCAAACTAAATTTTTTAAAGGAGTTTTCTACCTATGTGTTAGTTTTGATCAAACATTATAAAAATTCAAGACATCTTTGATTCAAGGAGACCTTGAGCTAAAGATACATCTGGCAGTAAAATCTGCAGTTTTTATCTGTGTAGGTTTCTCAAACCTACTGGCTTACTTTATAGTTGCCTCTCACAGAATTTCAGGTTAAATGGAGAAATCTTTCAACTGATTTCCACAGGGGGTTTTCTTCAGAGGGGTTTTATTAGCTGCAAGTTGAAGAGATTCTTGAAAGTGTTTTGGTGGTTCCTGAATTTCAGAACACACACAAGCAAATAAGAAAGGACTTAAGGTTAATGGGATCAAATGAAGGAAGGAAGGAAGAAAGAACAAAGTAAAACAAAATCATAATGATGGCAAGCTTACTCACCACTGATCAAACATGAAGATGTCCGAGATCATCAGGGAAATGAAACTCTACCCTCTGCGGCACACTTGCCTGGGTTTCAGTTAACTTATTTCCAAGAAATGTAACAGGAATTATGAAAGTGCTACAGATGAAAAAGGCAATGTGGCAGTACTCTACTATCTCTTCACAGAAAGGGAAAGTGAAAAAGAAAGAAGACAAGTTGTCTGAGGTGATCTTTTAAGCCTGGGAATATCTTCCCTATGCGTCCTGGCTTTGGCTGGCATACAGTGCTGTGCTTTGGATTTAGTATGAGAGCAATCCTGATAAGACACCAATGTTTAGTTGTTGCCGAGTAGTGCTTATGCTAAATCAAGGATTTTTTGGTGTTCCATGTTCTGCCAGTGGGGAGCTGCACAAGAAGTTAGGAAGGAAACACAGCCAGGACAGCTGACCTAAACACGCCAAAGAGATATTCCTTACCATAGAATATCATGCTCAGTATAGAAACTGGTGGGAATTGGCTGGAAGTCATTCATCACTGGTCAGGGACAAGCTGGATACCCGTCAGTGGGTGGTAAGCAATTGTATTGTGCATCACTTGTGTTTCATTCCTCTCTCTCTTTTTCCTATTATTGTTGTTGTTAAATTTTACTTTATTTCCCTATTAAACTGTTCTTATCTCAACGCACAGGGTTTACATTTTCCTGGTTTCCTCCCCATCCTATGCGGGGGAAGGAGCACAGGGGAGGAACTGAGTGAGCAGCTGCATGGTACTTAGTTACTAGCTGGAGTTACAGTCCAGACACACTGTGACTGCTTGATACACTTCTCCCTGCTTACATTTAGACAAATAAACAGACATTGTTTCAACTGGAAACTAGTGGAATGTCGCTAACTCTTTTCATCAATATACTACCTGATGGACGCTCATGATGAGCATCAAAAAAAACCCCATATATATTTCTATGCGTCTATGCCTCCATGCTAGATTAATAGCATATTTGATAGCATGGAAAAGCTACTGCAAGAAACTAGTTTCAGCAGCTGAAGGAGGGCCAGCATATTACTCTGAGTTTTAAGGTATAACAATCATCTTATTATTGAGGAGCTAAGTGCAAAGCAGCAAAATGAGACCTAGTTTTTAAAGGACACGTAATAGAATCTTATCATTCCTATTAGGCATCATGAAAGATCTAGCAAAAAAATTATCTCTTTCTAGCATTTTACATCTTTCCAGCTGAAAAGCTGATTGTGCTCATTCTTTCAGGTTTTGCCTAGTAGAAAAAAAAAAAAAAAAAATAAAATGGAATAACCATCACTGTAGTCTCTGGGGAATAAAAGTACTTATCTGGAGAAAGAAGAAAAGTTACACATTCTAGACACTTCTGGAATTGGTTCTTCCTGATGCAACAGGCCAATTAGGCCAATTTAATTTGAGCTGGAGGGTCCACTCAACACCTAGCTAGCTGTAGAATCAGAGATGTGTGAAGCCGATATAAAAGCCATCATATGTCTTGCCCTCAAATTTTGATTATACATCTAGTGCCACTTGGGCAGATCTCATAAAGATCACTGATGAATGCATCTCTTATAAGTGCATTTCATTCTGCATAGACACTGGACTGTAACAGTGGTAACAGAAACTGGTGTTGTGTGGTAACTTTTAATAATAGAGGTTTGGCATTTAGGTATAATCATAGAATAGTTAGGATTGGAAAGGACCTTAAGATCATCTGGTTCCAACCCCTCTGCCACAAGCTGAGACCCCTCACAGTAGTCCATGTCACGCAAGGCTCTGTCCAACCTGGCCTTGAACGCTGGCAGGGACAGAGCATTTACCACTTATTTGGGCAATCTGTGCCAGTGCCTCACCACTCTCCCAGTAAAGAACTTTTATATCTAATGACTGTTAGTATCAAATTTGGATTCTATTGCATCATCTTGAGAGATTTATAGTAAATCTTATTTAAAAGTAATTGCATATAGAGAATACAAGATTTTATTTAGTCCATGTGTCATGTGTTTTAATAGAGCAAAACAATATTACCAAGATTTGGGCTACTATTATTGAATTACTCAAATGTTAATATATGAATGAAAATCCAAAAGGAAAATTAGGATATATTTCTATGTGAAAGACATTGATTTGCTCACGGAAGTCCTTCTGCAAAGCTCCTAAAAAAGAATTATATGACAGTCTTCGTACAAAACATGAAGAGACAGATTCAAAGTCAAACAGCCAACACAGGATTTTCTTACATCCTAGCTGCTCATCTTCGACCTGCCTATACAAACCACTAAAGGGGAAGAATATGGCTTAATATATCGCAACAGAAAATCATGGGCCAAATGCTTACAAATTCAGCTTTCAAACTGAAGGATAAAAATCTTGAAAATACCTTTGAAATTTTACAAACTTAAAATAAAAACTAAGTTCACCTTGTGACTAAGATTCTGTTCTATGCAATATAAAACAGAATAAAGCTTTGCAGCCAAGGTATAACCCTCTCAAGATACCGTTTAGTAATTATACATCCTTAACTATGTTAGTGTTAGCTTCTGCATCTACGGATGCCTGTTGCTACTTAATGTTAAAAGGTTTCTAATCTTGTAATGAAACTGTATTTTTGACCAGCCACAAAGTAGAATCCGATTTCAGCATTCTAATGTAATTAATCACGGATTTTAGTGTCTCATTTGAAATAATTTATTCAGATCTGAGAAATACAACACATGCTTTATGATTGCATTATATAAAAAAGCAAATAAACTACTTAACTGAAAATGAATCACATATATTATTTATCATAAACTAGAACTGCCTGAAGTTTGGAGCTTGTGCCCAACTAGTTTGCACTTTCACTCCTGTTTAGTGACTTGCAGCTATACACTGCGAGTCAAACTCTGTTGCTTGAATTTTAGCCACTTGAACAGTGCTGGGAAAGTGGCTAGCAAAGTTATGGTCATAGCATTCAAGATTCAAAACAGGCTTCACATTCTGCGGGCAAATACCAATATTACAGGGCAACCTGCAGCTTTCTGAGCCTTTGTAGACTGCTAAAGGAATGAAAAAAGAGAAAGAAATTGTATGGCCTTTAGAAATACACAGTACAGAATATAATTGGCCTGACTTCCACCAGCAGGTTTTATATCTTCAGCTAACATCCCAAACCTGAAGAATATCTGGAGTAGTACTTATTCCACCTGCAGTAAGGAGTGATCAGAGACCATGCTGAGACTAAGAATATACATTGCATAACCTCTGTTGGTAGAGCTTCTAACTAGAAAAGAGACAGATCCGTTTCCTTTCCTTCTTTGTTTACACTGAAACTCAAACAAAAACAGCCAAGGTTTTACTTAACTAGTAATTTCCATATGAAATTGAATTTAGGGGTAGTAATATCCACCTATTTAGGCTTGAGCAACTATGTTCTTTGAATCTTTGTTCAGGAGCAACCAGTGACTAGAATCTGTTTTGTCCATGACAATTGCTGAGTGATCATCTTGGCCTTATCTTGACCCATGAACCTTTTCAGCATATCTTCTCTCACACGTCCAGCTGAGGAAGGAGAGTGATAGAGCATGGTGGGCACCTGGCACCCAATCTAGGTCAACACACCATAGTCCTTTTTTGGTGCCAACTTTCTCCTCCTCCCTTAATGAATACATCTTGTTTCTTACTTCTCTGCTTTTCATGTCCTTCCAGTTTTTCAAAAAGCACAACCTTTCCTGACACATATTTTAACATTTTAAATTAATATACAAAATAGCTTTTCCTGATTAAAATGAATTTCACTGTAAAACCCTGTTCTACTCACAAGGAAAGATCTGACCTATCCACTACAATTTGTATAATGTGTTCTGCCAGAACTAGTCATGACATTATAGAGAAAAAGCCCTATTGGTTTGTATGGAACCATTTATCAGGCATGATATAATGAACAATACATCAAAATTTAGTGCCACATGAGCAAGTGTGGCAGAAGTTCTATCCATTCATTTGTTGTGTAATTCCATATTGGGGAAAGATGACATAATTTGACCCTTAAGAGAATAATGCATTTATGCAAACATATGCACTGAAATTGTCTTGTCAGATTATCATTCAAAACTAGAGCTAAGCAGACTTTATATATGACTAGTTTGCTATTCAATTCTTAAAGTACTATCAATATCTTCAACAATGCACCAGTTAGCATGAAATCCCAGCACTCATCTGATACATTAAGATTCTTATAGGGACTTTTCCTACATAACATATTCTTGGCACACTCCACCTTCCCTTTCATTCATCATCTGCCTATGGCCTTATAAATTTGTATGTCCTCCAAGTATAGAGATCACCTAATTGTCTTAGTTTACAGCTGTAGTAAGCTTCAACTTGCTAAATGAAGAAAAAATTATTAAGATGTACATACTGCAGCTGTCTTGAATGTCTGGACTACAGTCCTGTGACCTGGCATCTTTTAAATAAATCTCCTGCTGTTTTGTGTGCATGTTCATTTTCAAGCACTATTAATGATTTGATTGCATACCATATGAAGCCTTCGGGAAAACTATCATCCAACTATCTGACACTTCATGATTCAGATAAGGCATCCAAAGTAATTCAATGAATTGCCACTACACCCCATGCAATTGTACTGCTCAACTGTCACGGACAATTACAAATCTCCTTGTATACCAAATTCCCTTCCTAGAGCTCAGTGGAATGTATATTTGGATGCAAGGATGATTTAGTATGGGTAAGGGCTTAAGGAAAACACCTGGAAACTGCAAGTATGAATAACTTGTACCCTTCAGGAATAGTCGGTGAAAGGCACGAGAGGAAGGTCTTCTGAAAGGTAAATAATACATTAAGTTTCACTATTTTGTTTTTATTCTGTGCAGAAAAATGATAATTTTATCAGCATGAAAAAATATTTACTAAATTTAAAAGTGGAATTGAAGCCAAAAGACTTTTGTATGTTCGAGTCTAAAAATTGTTTTCCATCTCTTTTGATCCTGCCTGATGCTGAATGATCTAAAGGACCAGAGTATAACAAAGTACTTCTCAGAAGATGCTGAACATCTTGCATTTTTATATACTTAGCTATTTTTCTATCACCTTTGACTCTGGCAATACAGATTCAAGTTCTGATAGGAGATTAGGAGAAATGAGCAAATGATTAACAGATTAACAGAACCAGCACACTCCCAATTCAACTTTGCAAAGTTCAAATGATAAATACTGAGGTCTACAGTACCTACATGAAATTTAAGGAGGCAGAGTGAAGTAGCAGAAAGAGGTTTAGGACATCTTCAAAATTTAAGGCATTTCTCAGTGTTTAATTACATTTTTTTCCTATATATATATATATATTAAAGGGAATACACAATGAAAACTACTTTCAGTTTTAAAAGAATAATATAGATTTAATACATTAATAGGTATCATTTACATATATTAAAATATAAATATTATAAACTATGTAACATTATAGATAGAAACATGACACACATTTTGTATATAGCTTTAGGAAGGCCAAATTCTGCCAAGCATAGAGCATCTCTTACATGGTACTCAGTGGCTTCTGTTGACCAGCTCAATGGTCACAGCCTCATTCTACATATTGAGGCCAAATGTGCTGCTTCTGTAAATTGAAATAGCTGAATCTGAATGGTTCCTTTATAATGCTGTCTGTGTGAGGGAAAAAGTAAAGTGTGTACATCTGTCACTGCTTTTGTTTCTGCATGAGAAACGAGAATATTCATTTAATGGAGAGTGATGCATTTTGCCTTCACCAGAACATCTTTTTTAATTGCCTACAGTTATAACTAAAACCAATAACAAATGCATGTAGCATATGCACAATGATTCAATGCACAATGAATCATTCAAGAGACTTGGAAGATGTAAGAAAGAAGTGAAAAAGTTACTGCTTCTCAGGACCTCCTGCCATGAATCTTTCTGTATATACAGCCAATCTTTTATAGAAGAGATGCCTGGAAAAATCCATATCATTTTAAGCACATGTACCATAATAATTTATTGTAGAATATCTGCAGCTGCAGTGTGCCTTATTTATGATCCAGCCCCACAACAGATGCATTAAAGTAGCAGAGAACACTCAAGGAAAATACACAGACCAGGAAAATGCTTTTCACAGACTTAAATAGCTGCAAGGCAGTTTTGCTTTAGTTTCAAGTTTAACCTAATTAAAGCCAATCTCATTCTAAAAAGGAGAATGAATACCTTCCTGTGAGCATAGATATTATATACAGTACTGCACAATTCTGGCCAATCAGCAAACCTATAGGTATAAGTTTCTTGTTTCACCCTAGGATGTTTTCCTTATTTACTTTATATTGCTAGTGTAAATCTGAAGCATGTTAAACTAGAACTACACATATGCAAGTAAACCTGTGTGTACATACTATTGTCTTTCATTCTTCAGCTGTCTTTTTTGACCCAGAATCATCCTTTACCTGCACTGACCATGCATTGCAGAAGGCAATGTTTTTACACTGAAGTCCCAGTTGGTTAGAGACTACATAATTAAACTGGTGTCAGGCTGCCTGTCATACATTCCGGTTATCCTAGATTTGTAACTTATGAAAACACAAACTGCCTGCTGAGGTTACCTGTACACTGAAATCTAGTTGGGAAGGAATCCAAGAATGATAATTCCCAGCACAGCTAAGCAGTGTTTTGTTTTATTTCATTGCTTCTTTTGTATTCCTATTAGTTTTGAATTTATTATAACCAGTGGTGGGCAAATATACGTCAGTAGCTAAAGATACAGTGGCTGAAGTGCTGTCATGCCACTGTGCTGAATATGAATGAAAAAAAACCCTGCAGTTCATCCTCAGGCAGGTTGTTGAAAAAACAAACAACCCAAAACCACAAAATCTAACACATTTGGGTACCAGATCTTTGATCTAAATTTAAGATACCAGCTTTCCCCAGTTGCTATCCTAATATGATGTTGGAATTGATGAGGTTGCCAAATTCCATGTGTGGTATATTCTCTCACTCTGCCTCCTGAAAAAAACTCAAACCCTATGTGATACTTAATTCAGCTTATTTTCTTACTGTCTTTTTATAAGAATCTATTTTATACATGAAGTAATTCCCTGGATGTCAGTGGGGTTTCTTTTCACAATTTGGATAAGACATGTTTTGAAATCTGGTCCAAACCATTCTTGCAAGCTGAACCCTTGGAAAACCCTTTGATATTTGTAAAGTAGAGACTAATTTGATTATTTTTGTTCATGCAATTTATTAACATTTTAATATGCTAAAATATGGCCATTTTAAAATAAACACAATAAATTCTTTACAATTCAAATAGATTAAGTTCATTTCTTTTAATAATGGAAATGAAGTTTTCAGTTCCCATCAAGTCAGAAGCATACTTCTACTCACAAAATAAGTTAGAAGAATTAGAACATTAAATGTTCCTGAGAGCAATTAATTTATAATTTTAGCCAGGAACATTTGTAATGATCATTTGCAGGAGAAAAAATGAACAGAAAAAACACCCCTTTTTAATTCAATTTCAAACAAATAATCCATTTCCTACAATTAAAGTTTTACAGTGACATAACACTTGCCTTCTGGCTCTTTTCTGAGTCAATTATATTATTTGCTTTTGACAGAAATAAGATTTGACTTAGATATTGAAATTTCATCAACACAATGTGCTCAGTGAAAATAAAAAGAAACTACGGCTGTTTAGACAACATAAGAAGTTTCGCACTGACTTGTGTGTCTCTATGCTTCTTTCCCTTCCCAGGACAAATACACTAAGTTTCCTAATACATTGCTGTAGTTGTGGCCTTTTCTGTTCTCTTCTCCCCCTTCATTTCAAAGCTAAAGGAATGCATTGCTTATACGTCTTTTCTGAATTTTCTGCTAACCAGTTCCACCTTAGATGCCTTAGACCTCGCTGAGTTGAAAGTAAGTCAGTAAGATCAACTGTTCTTCCACTTCTCTGTGGAAGAGAAAAATACTTTGTTCAGTACTTGTTCCACTGTCTCACAAAAAGAAATCAAGAAAAATCCCCACAATTTTTCTTATTAATAATTTATTAACAGTAACTTCATAGTTGAAAAGCAGTCTAGTTATGGACTGAAAGTGAAGAACAGAGAACCACAAAACTAGATCACAGTGCTCAAAAACATGCCAATTTACAAGAAAGGGACTTTTAAGAGAAAGATAGGAGTTATTACCTTTTCCTCAGTACTTGCTTTCTCTTTGGTGTCATGCAAACTCTAAATACACAATGTTCTAGTTTCAGAAACAAAGACACTTTAAAGACTCAAACACTAGTAAGAGAAAGATCTTACTGGCAGAGAATCTACCTCAATAGGGGATCAGATAGCCCTCAGGCAGCTAAATAATATTAATGATTTGAAAATGCCAAAGTAGATACTCAAGGAATATACATTCTGAAAATGGTCTTTAGACTATCTAGCAATGATGTTCTGTGATTAATAAGCAAGAAACATTAGGAACACATATAATAGGTACCATTCTTTATACAGCAGCAATTACAATAGCTTTGATTGAAAAAATATTAGGAAAAATAACTCTTTTGTGGTACTATCTGCTTAGATTTTAAGTAATTGCCTCCTATCAGAAAATTTTTGCCTATTATATGCTTCAGTAATTCAGTCTGCTTCATAACCTTCTCAAAATCTTTGCACTAAGCTACGAAATCCTACCCTTCAAAGATCCTTATTCCTTTCCTTTTCCTAAAATAAACCTGTAGACCCTGTCTTGATTTAAAATGCATATCAATTATATGGTGAAGGGGTACATGTAACCTAAGAGATTTCCTTTTTTTTTTCTTCTAGAAAACATATCTCCAAGACAGGCATTTTATAGTAGTTTCATAAAAGATCATAGTATTACTCAGATATTTTTATACATTTCTTTTGTCTTCCACTTGCCTTTGGAGTGTTTACAAAGACCAGGCTTAGTGCAAAGAACTGAAGTAGTAGGTGTAATCTCAAGCTGGCAACAAAGAGGTGAAAGGCAGAACTGGCCACTTATCTCCAACATTATTTCAGCACTTTCCAAAGCTTCATAAAATTCCATAATTTAGAAAAATATATTAAACAGTCATAAAGAACACATGAATGCTGAATGTTTACACAAAGCATGATGGGTATTCTGTATCTCAAAGCCTTACCCTTCAATTTTATGTTCCCTATTGTCTAAACTGGATTTGGACCATAATTGTAGAATCTGAATCAGAAGTAGGACACTAAGAAGTTTAAATAACTCTAAATTACATCACAAAAGTAATTTTTTAATGAAGATGAGCCATGAACAAGACTGGTTATATCTCAGTCTACTTTGCAGCTAATTCATCTCAGAGCATATGCAGCTAATTTATCTCCAAGTGAGAAGTAACATATAAATTCAAGTAAAATTCTCTTTTTAGATTTTTTTTTGTGCCATGCATTAAAGACTTTACAAACAATGCATCCACAAGAAGTTACTTTTTTTTTTTGGCATGTATTTCCTTTTGTACATGTTAAATTTAACTGAAGAAATAGCTCCTGCGTATTGTGCTAACAGACTACTAAAGAGATGTTAGAAAACATCTTGTAGTGTTATACAACCTTAAAAGGTAAGACTATAAGTTTTCTTTTAAAATATTGACTTGTGCTACCTAAGTTATCAATCATCATAAGATGCCTTAAACATACAATGTCAAAACATATCAAACAACAATTTCTAACTCGTTTGTATTTTACTCACCAGGAAAGAGAACTCTGAAGGCTGAGGCCCATGAGGACACACACACAACTTACTACCATTAACCTGCAAGAAAACAGGTCTGAGATAGTTTATCTCTTCTCTATATCCTATCTCTAGAAGGCAGCTTTAGTGTCTAAAACAGTGACTCTTATTATAAAAGGACTACATCCAACAGAAGCAAAAGGACCATACATAGGTAAAAAGTATCTCTTCATAAGCAATATATATCTTTCTAGCTTGTGGATTCAAGATAAAACCTACAAGCTCTAGATTCTCTTTATATGATATCGGGTCATTTATAAAAAGTAGATAATCTGCTGCACCTGAATTGCACTGCCATTGAAATTTAGCAAGAAATGGCCTCTCCCATTAGGAGCCACTTAAAGCCTCTGATTAGAGACCTCTCCCACACAAACAGAGATGAATTGCTCCTCTTAAAACACTTAGCTGAAGGCTAATTAGTAGTACCTGAGCCTGCATAGTCATATGTCAGATATTCCTTTAAGACTTTTCTAGCAGACATGCAGATATTAAACCTAAAATTTCACAGTAAATATATTATTTCAGTAAGATTAGAGTCAAGTATTTATCAGTCTTTTTAAAGTAAGGTTATAAAATGAGTTCTTCCTCCACTGTATCTCTGAAATCTAGCTACTGGCTACTTAAAATCAACTAGCTTTTTACAGTAATGAAACACGTATTTAAATATGTGTGACAAGTTGAGGCAGAAGTGATATGAGGCTCTGTAAGTTACAGATTTTTAACACAGTTCTCCCAGACACAGTCCTCCTAGGATGAAGAAACAACAGGCATTGTATAAGGAATCTTATAATCTTAGATTAATTATATAAAATAATATTTCATAATAATGTTTTTCATGATCCAGTGTTTGAATATAATATTCAACTGTGAATATTTGAATACAATGGTCAAATAAAAATATTCAAAACCATCAAATAGGAAATAATGTTAAATTACTTAGTTTCTTCAGACTGATTTTTTCCTATTTCATGGGGAATTTAAAATCCTAATTTTGTGTTAATGCAAACACAAAACATATGTCAAAATTTTTCCATGGGTATATTTAAAAATAGAGGCAAATATTGAGGAGTATCAAATACTTTGAAATTAAGGACTCCTAAATATTTTAGTTAGCAAACCATAACAACATCAAGCACAACAAGGAAATAATAACGATGATAATCCCTTTTAGTTAGCACTTTCTAGGTTTATACTCCACAGTTATGTTCTCAGTTACATTTCAAATGCTCTCCTTCCTCTTTCTTTCTTATCTTCTTCCTCGTATTTAGCAATGTCAACACTTAGAATTGCACTTAAGATACCCAATATGGATAAAAATTATGTATCTTTATTTTTTATTAACCTAGGAAAAATAACCCCAAGCATTGTAACAATTTGGTATCTTGTAAGTTTTGTAATAATAATAATAATAAAAAAATAACAATAACAACAACAACAAACAAACAAACAACAATGCCCTTCAGCAGCAAAGTAAGACTATCACTCAGGAAGCCTACATTTCAATTAGATCTCCACACTGGAAACACTGAAACCTAGGTTTTAAATTTAAAGTCTAGTTGAATTTGCTGCGGCAACTGCATGAAAAGTATCCACTTTATTTCTTATTTAATTTACTCTGATGGTGCTTAGAGTCCCTGAGTCATCCATCAGTCCATGCAAAGCTTCTCTTAGCCAATAGAAGATATCCTTTTTGTATGGTAATATTTTGCTGATCATTCCTAACATGAATTTTGCAGTGCTACTGGTTCAAAAATGATCCAGGTTAACTCTGACTGCCACTTTACAATAGGAGTAGAATTTTCTAGTGAAAACTAACTGAACCTTAGGTTATTTCCATTTGCTTTGCGTTCTACTGTATTATACATCTCCAACCAGGCTGCTAAGGTTGTTAGACATATTTAAAATATAAGCTTTTCTTAGATATGCAAAATTCAGATTACAAAGTTTGCATATTATATTTAGAAAAGTAAAAAGCTCCTTGCTATAGTTGATGTTTATTCTATATGAAGTAAAAAGACATTCTTCAAATTGTAATTGCAGTAATAAAATTATTTTCACTTTTTTATATATTGACCATGTGGCCTGTATTATGTACAAAGACACAAAACCTCAGAGAACCCAGTGGATAAATAATGGGTAAAGTCAATCAAACACTTACTCTACCTGTTTAGATGAACTAGTTCTGGTATATTAGTCGTACAACTGATGCACAGTTCAAAAGAAAGGAGCTTAGTTACTGGGTGGCTATATCCATGTGATTTTGTAGATATAGTAATACAGATAATCCTAGAATTGCCACTTTCATTTGCCCAGATCCATAGGATGATTCTTATTTTAAGGTTGATCTGCCAATAGCAACAAATCCTTAGTCTTACTAAAGGCTGAGGATACTAAAGAGCCAAGATTTTCACCAGGTACTGCTACAGGTTCTTTACTTTGAAATTTACAGTAACAAGGAGGTAAGGAGCTCTGGTTTTGTCACATTTTTTCCCATGCAATAATTTAAAATTCTGTATAAGGTGGGCTTCTATTAATATTAGTAGAATTAATTAATTACATGACTTGCAATTATTGAACTGTTTGATTCTTACGCATATAACTTTAAACCAAAATGTTACTGTGAACTGTGAGAGACTTATTTTAACATATTCTGTTTATTAACTGACTTCCCAAAAGTGTGCAGATGGATAGTACACAATTAAATACCTCCAACATCTCTGGTACTAAGGAGATAAAAAACTCTGAAAAGTACATTAAATAAAAAGGTTTCTAGCTGACTTAACACTTGAACATAATGTTTTAGCCTTACAGTGCAGGAATGGCCAGCACTCAAGAATAGAATCCTGAAACTGAAGATAATGAACATACTCTGGGAATGAACATTCCTCTGGGAAGGAATATCACAAATCACATGATGTTTATATAAATCAGTCAAGAAACTCGAATATGGTACTTCTTTTCTCAGGTGCTGTAGATTAAACTTCTTGCTGATATACACTACCACTTGTCTCTTTCATCAATCCCCAATCCCAGGAGTCTAAGACTAGTGGAGACAGACAGTATAGTCCTTTGAATACAATGCTCCATGTCCAAGCCAGCATCAAAGCATAAGACTTAACGTTTTAGAATATTTGAATATATTTGCACATCTGAAGTAATCTTTTTCAGTAAGAAAATCTCCCTGAAGGCAGATATGGCAGCATTTGACAGTAGAGATAAAGAGGGAGATGAATCATAGAATCGGAGAATAGTTAGGGTTGGAAAGGACCTTAAGATCATCTAGTTCCAACCCCTCTGCCGCTGGCAGGGACACCTCACGTTAACACCTTACTATCATTTCCTTTGTTGCTGTGTTTAATGCATAATAGGATATCAGAGTTGACAGAATTTTTTATTACTTGATCTGAATTCTTAGAGGCATGTCCCTGTACTGGATGTATATGAGAAATAAGATGCCCCCACTTCAGATGTTTTAAGAACGTAGACAATTTTGATTGAGGAAGTTTGAAAGTTAAAATCAAAAAGCTAAATCAACCTTCAAAATACAGATATGCATGAATGAGTAGAAATTGGACCATAACAAGAATAGTGTTAAATTAATCTATTGTCAGTATTTTAACTGGAGTATTATTCAGTTGTGTAAATTTATGCATCTATTTTCCTTACCTAAATTAATCCTAAAAATCTCCACTTCTGGCCTCAATACCTATAAATAGATTTGCTGTAGGGATGATAAACAATAATGAAGCTTCATTTTAAATGCATTACATTGAACAGTATTTACAGTTATTCCTTAGATTATGCATCATTGACCTTCACAGAACCATTGATGGAAGTCTGCACAGTCTGCAGAGATTGTTGTCTGTATGGTTTCAAAATGTTCAGGCACATATGTAAGTATTTTTAAAAGCCCAACAATTAACATGAATATGAGTGTAAACCCACTTAAACTAGCAATATTCCACATGGACCTCAGTAAAATAAAACATTTCCAGCACAAAAATAGGCATAAAGAATATTTACAGGCCAAGAAAGAACAATTTTATTCCATTAGAAGACACAATTTCAGCCCATAAATGAAAGAAAAAAAAGAACACAGGACTTAGCAAGACAAGTCCATTCATCTTCACTGAATCTTTTAAGGCACTAGGCCTGGAAAACTGAAGCAAGTTATAGCCTGTCCTCTGGCAGTGAACTGCTGCACATTAACAAAATCAAAAAGCCTCTTTCCAATACTCACACAGTACACAGTATCACTGCAAAGAAAGGAGACGGAAAGGGAGAAGAAAAGAGAGATGGAGATGGGGAGGAAAGGGTAGGAGAAGAGAGGAGAGGATGGAGAATCCCAACTATTGTGTAAGATTATGGAATCACATTCAGCATTGTGCTTAGTTATCCTAGTTTTATTGATTTTTTTGAGCTGTGAGATCATGGACTTGATGTGCTGCATTTTGGCACAATATAAATAGACTTCCAGCTTCTGGAAGAAAAAAGTTACGTCATCACTGAAGTATATAGCCACACACACACACATTGAAGTATATTTGAAATAAAAAAGAGCTCTCAGCATTAAAAAAACATGAGTTTAGAAAATGCCAGGTTTGACTATAAAGGTATTTAATAGCTTTGGATTGTACTGGTAAACACAATCAGTATCAAATTCTTCATGCTTGCCTAGAGTTTAAAGAATGAGAGCTGATCACAAAGAATAATTGTGGAAGGCATGCTTTTTCATGTGCATAAGATATTCTAAGAAGGAGCTTGAAATAAATTCCATCAAAATTCATGCTATTTTTTTAAAATCAACCTAAACAAACAATTCTTGACTTAGTCCCAGACTGAGAATTTGTGATCCATTTTTTGGCTGTCAGATTTTTTTACAACAAAGTGACAAACCCTTGAAAATAAAGTATTATAATGAAAAGTCGGTGAGACCCTGAAATGTAGCAGCAGGAACAGTGCTCCTATAAAATTAGGAAAAAATTCATACAGCTACTTTAAAAGCAAAGTAATAGCCAAACAGCATAAAATGACATCAAAGCCAAAACACAGCAGCGTTTTAAAAGAAGAGAGTAAATTTATCATTCTGGCAGTCAGTAATTTTATAAAAGCTCCTGTTCTCATTATGCCTTTTAGTGTTTTAACTATGGATGAAAAATAGAAACAATTTTAGGCTATTCCCGGCAGACTCAAGTAGGTTTAAGGGTAGCTGACCAGATGGAAGAGGCTTACTTTTAAAGCACTATATTTTACCTTCCGTTCCCTCTGGCACTGAAAAGAGAGGAAAGCACTTCTGAAAATTTCAGGCTCTGCTTGTGGAAGCGTTAATATATGTTTAGCTAAAATTATTTTAAATAGGCTGCTGTTACTGCTGAATTTATTATAATAAAAACAATTGGAACATGTTTCATGCAGCACAAGAACTGTCTGGGGAAACAACAATCTTTGAAGAACCTAGCTTCAGGTTAATATAGAGAAAGCAGTCTGAACTTGAGAAAATAAATGTGTTCTGTAGTGAAACGCAAGAAGCCATAGGTCAAGAAAGAAGTATATAGATCATGTGCAATAGACATTTAAAGCTGCTATCAGGGAAAAATCCTACTAGAGACAAAATTATTGCTCTCTTGGCCTATGGTTTGAATCCTACCTCGTATACATGAAAACAAACTTTGTCTTCTGAATGCCCAGTGCAGAGAGGTTATCCTTAGTCTTAGCATGTTCAGAACCATTAATGATATCCAGTAGAGAGTGTGAAACAGATTCATTCATCAAAAGTCTCTATCCATTTTAACAAGCCATAGTCAACAAGACTCAGCTCACTCCTCCCACTCCATCCCGATGATAAAATATCTCTGACAATACTAATTGGGATCCAGCGCTGATCACACTGACACTACAACGACAACTGTGGGATAAGCATAATACACCCTATCTAAACTAAGTTCATCACACAAACTGCAAATTTTATTATCATTTTAACTTGGAATAGTCACCAAACCGCTGTATTAGGCTTTAGTAATAAAATGACAATTAACAGAATGCCAACCTTTTATTGTGTTAAAAAAGTTTTAAAAGAGTTAGCTTTTGTTTGTTTGTTTCTTTTTGTTTTCTTTTTGTGGGAAAACTCATGCCCAGAAGTAGAGTATCTGTGACCTCTTTATTAACTGGCACTCAGAGTCAGCGATGTTGGATTCTCTATATTTGGCTGTTATATATAACTAGTGGATCTTGAACTTTGACTAAAAAAAATGTCTTCTTCTCACTAGGATGCAAATGTTGGGTTCAATGCCAGCCTGGTGATCAAAGGTAGTAATGATTCTCTGTGTCATTTCAGTTGAAAATGCATTCAGTAGTCTACTCTGAGCTATTGTGTGGTATTTCTGAGGAGGGTAAAACTCATAATGTTTTCAAAAGTAAGGACTGACTTCTGAATTAGGCAATAAAAGTGGAAGGGATTCCTATCTATTCAATAAACTGAGTCAAAGTATAAACAAGAAGTTAATAAGTTGAGAGCAGAAATAAAAATAATTCAAACCTCTGGGTGCATAAGTCCCCAGTGGCAGCACATCAGATCACAGACAACATCTCACAAGTGCCAATATGTCTGGTCACCTTTCATATAGGCAAAACAAGCTCATATCTACTTTTTCTTCTTGAAATTAATTTCACCGCAAATGCTGAGCAAGGCATAGGCTTTTCAAATAATGAAAGAAAAAGACCCATTTTGCCATAATATCTATCCCAAACAATACAAGTTAGATTGTGCAATTGCATTGATTTCATCACTCCAGTTCCTTCCTGACCTGATTATAACTGAAAGTATAAAAGATGAGTAATTCAAATCCATAGATGAATATGAAATACAGGCTAAGAACAACTGTTTGTTAGGTACCTAATAAGTTTCTGATTTTTACACTGGCCCTTATATAAAGAGCAATGTTTCTAAAATAAATTGCAATAAATGCTAAGAAATGAAGCTTAGGAAATCTATCAAAGAATTTATGGTTATTCAATAAATAGTAAGCTTATTGCCTGGTTTGTTAAAAGATGCAATTAATAGCATTACTGCAATTGAAACTTGGAGACATGACATGTGAGCCCACGGCTTGTTCTCATTTTGTGCACATGCTACTTTAGTTTATAGAAGTTGAGCTTGTGAAATTGATGGGGGAAGATTTTTTTTCAAACGTGCTTCCTGCTATCAAGAGCTGGGCTCTGACAGCTTCTGGTATGACCATTTGCCTGGCAGGCATCTTGGTCTTTTTCTTATATATCAAACTGAATAGAAGTTCCTTTGATTTACAAGTCTTTAAGGCATAAAGATCAAACTTACACCTTTAGAGTAAAAAAACCATACAGCTAGATGAGGATTTTAGGAAGAAGGAGAAATTGAACAAGAAACAGAAATTGAGCACGAAGTTTCTAGAAAAGAAAACACAGGAACATCCAAACTTGCACGCAAATCTAAAGATGTGATTGACAGAGAGAGACTAAGTGTACAGATAAGCAGCAGGAAACCAGTCAGAAACTGGCTTTAAGTTCTCTGTCTTTTACAAATTTTGTTTTATGTGACACTTATGATAGTTTTCCTATAGACAGAATCAGTAGCTTTGTACGATCCCTGACTATGATGCTCTGAATTAATTACTTCTCAGTCCTGGCACTTTTAGCTATGGGAGTGTATTGGCATTTTACCATATAAACATCCAGCATGAATAAACATGGAATTTAAGCAGACATTCTGATTTTCTTTTCATTGCACAATCTTAGCACCAACGTTCCTGGGACCTGTTCACCTGTGTACTGTCCCGGTACACAGCTACTGGCCATGCGGTTCAGTCTACAAGACATGACAAAATGAGGGGTAAATATCAGGGCAGGGGTCAATATTTGAGACTTGAGAGATATAAAAGGATTCTAAAAATCATTTACAACTTGTAGCCCTTCCCACACATCTTATCAAAAACACATAAAAAGAAAATCAACAACCTCAGTAAGCTGATGAATTCCACTTATTTGACTTTCACAAGTTCTGATTGTATTGAAAGTTTTTGTAGGAGTCAAGTTAACAGTATTGCCTCCTTCTTTTACAAACTGCAGTTGTCTAATCCAGCTAATTAGGATTAAAATAAAATTATGTTGAATTCAGGAGTGCATTTCCCTCCTGAATCTAGTATTTCATCCCTAATTATGATTTAAATATACTGATACCAATTATTAGCATTTCCACACACTGTACTCATCAGCTTCTAAGACAAGCATCTTAGGCATTGGGGCATTGTACATTTAGGTTTTACAACATTCAGATAGTAGATGTCAGATCACATTCACCTCAAGGCAACTCAGATATGTGGACAGACAAAGTTTTACTCCTCCAAAGATAAAAAGAGACAGACTAAGAAATTAATCTAGTAGCCGTAAGAGGAAGCCAGGGGAAGAGTAATGGAGCCAGGAATTGATCCTTGAAGATGCAACTGGTAATTGCTGCTGACACTAGATAGTCCTAGTAATTACAGCTGCTGCAGCCCCATACAGACTTATTTGTCCATCAGTGATGATATGGCAGCAGCCAGCTAGCTTTCCAACGCTCTAAGGTATACAAAATACTCAGAAATTTGGCCATTTGTCTGCCCCCTGCCAGTGCAAAATCCAGTATCACATAATTGGAAGCCAGGACCCTTAAACCAGAGAGCTCAAGTGGCTTGTCCAAGGCAGGTAGGCAGTGGGAA